>JBAIZL010000004.1:267383763-267641263 GCA_036971475.1 Prosapia bicincta | reverse complement strand
AATTTACCATAGATTCGCATAGTTGTGCCAGATTTTTTATTAAATTCTTGTGTATAAAGGTTAGTGAATGTTTAAAGTATTTAATGTAAAGTTTTTAAAAACTGCTACAAAAACGTTTATATCTTGCAAGCGGTACAAAGTAAAGATCTCATTATGCTACAGGTTATTCCCCAGCACGTCCTGAATGTATTACTGTACCCTGGAGAAGATTTAAAATTTCATCACTTTTTTGCAACAAAAATAACGTTTACGGATTTCACAAATTTTTTGTAAAAACAATAGTTAAAGAACCTAAACAAATGCAGAATTAGCCATAGAGTCGCTTAGTTTTACCAGATTTTATAATTGCTTGTATATAAAGGTTGAAGTTTACTGATTAAACAAATTTGTTGAAAAAATCACTGATTTAACATTGCCGATCTATAGTAATTTCTGCATTGTTTAGGCTTTCTAAATAGTTTTTTTTCCAAAGAAATTGTTAAATTCGAAAACTTAAACCTTTATATACAAGCAATTATTATAAAATCTGGTAAAACTATGCGAATCTATTGTAAATTGTGCATTGTTTAAGATCTTTAAATGGTGTTTTGTTTCAAAGAATTTGTTAAATCCTTAAACTTCATTTTTGGGCCCAAAAAGTGTTAAAACTCTAAACCTTCTCCAGGGTACAGTAATACATTCAGGACGTGCTGGGGAATAACCTGTAGCATAATGAGCTCTTTACTTTGTACCGTTTGCAAGATATAAACGTTTTTGTAGCAGTATTTAAATACATTACAATAGACACTTTAAACATGCAATAAACTTTATATACAAGCAATTAATATAAAATGTGGTAAAACTATGCCAATCTATGGTAAATTCTACATTGTTAGGTTCTTTAAATAGTGTTTTGTTTCAAAAAAATTGTTCAATGCTTAAACTTCATTGTTGGGGCCAAAAAATGACAAAATTCTAAACCTTCTCCAGGGTACAGTAATACATTCAGGACGTGCTGGGGAATAACCTGTATCATAATGAGCTCTTTACTTTGTACCGTTTGCGAGATATAAACGTTTTTGTAGCAGTATTTAAATACATTACAATAGACACTTTTAACATGCACTAAACTTTATATACAAGCAATTAATATAAAATGTGGTAAAACTATGCCAATCTATGGAAAATTCTACATTGTTAGGCTCTTTAAATAGTTTTTGTTTCAAACAATTCGTTAAATCCGACAACTTCTACTTTGGGAAAAAAGTGATAAAATATTAAAACTTTTCCAGAGTTCAGTAATACATTCAGGACGTACTGGGGAATCACCTTTAGCATAATGAGCTCTTTACTTTGTACCGTTTGCGAGATATAAACGTATTTGTAGCAGTATTTAAATACATTACAATAGACACTTTTAACATGCACTAAACTATATATACAAGCAATTAATATAAAATGTGGTAAAACTATGCCAATCTATGGTAAATTCTACATTGTTAGGCACTTTAAATAGTTTTTGTTTCAAAAAAGTTGTTAAATCCGACAACTTGTACTTTGGGGAAAAAGTGATAAAATATTAAAACTTTTCCAGAGTTCAGTAATACATTCAGGACGTACTGGGAAATCACCTGAAGCATAATGAGCTCTTTACTTTGTACCGTTTGGTAGATATAAACGTTTTTGTAGCAGTATTTAAATACATTACAATAGACACTTTTAACATGCACTAAACTTTATATACAAGCAATTAATATAAAGTGTGGTAAAACTATGCCAATCTATGGTAAATTCTACATTGTTAGGCTCTTTAAATAATTTTTGTTTAAAAAAATTCGTTAAATCCGACAACTTCTACTTTGGGGAAAAAGTGATAAAATATTAAAACTTTTCCAGAGTTCAGTAATACATTCAGGACGTACTGGGGGATCACCTGAAGCATAATAAGCACTTCACTTTTTACCGTTTGGGAGATATAAACGTTTTTGTCGCAGTATTTAAATACATTACAACAGACACTTTTAACATGCAATAAACTTTATATACAAGCAATTAATATAAAATGTGGTAAAACTATGCCAATCTATGGTAAATTCTACATTGTTAGGCTCTTTAAATAGTTTTTGTTAAAAAAAATTCGTTAAATCCGACAACTTCTACTTTGGGGAAAAAGTGATAAAATATTAAAACTTTTCCAGAGTTCAGTAATACATTCAGGACGTACTGGGGGATCACCTGAAGCATAATGAGCACTTTACTTTTTACCGTTTGGGAGATATAAACGTTTTTGTCGCAGTATTTAAATACATTACAACAGACACTTTTAACATGCACTAAACTTTATATACAAGCAATTAATATAAAATGTGGTAAAACTATGCCAATCTATGGTAATTTCTACATTGTTAGGCTCTTTAAATAGTTTTTGTTTCAAAAAAGTTGTTAAATCCGTAAACTTCATTGTTGGGTCAAAAAAGTGACAAAATTGTAAACCTTCTCCAGGGTACAGTAATACATTCAGGACGTGCTGGGGAATAACCTGTAGCATAATGAGCTCTTTACTTTGTACCGTTTGAGAGATATAAACGTTTTTGTCGCAGTATTTAAATACATTACAATAGACACTTTTAACATGCACTAAACTTTATATACAAGCAATTAATATAAAATGTGGTAAAGCTATGCTAATCTATGGAAAATTATACATTGTTAGGCTCTTTAAATAGTTTTTGTTTCAAAAAAGTTGTTAAATCCGTAAACATCATTGTTGGGGCCAAAAAGTGACAAAAATCTAAACCTTCTCCAGGGTACAGTAATACATTCAGGACGTGCTGGGGAATAACCTTTAGCTTAATGAGCTCTTTACCTTGTAAAGTTTCCGAGATATAAACGTTTTTGTAGCAGTATTTAAATACATTACAATAGACACTTTTAACATGCACTAAACTTTATATACAAGCAATTAATATAAAATGTGGTAAAACTATGCCAATCTATGGTAAATTCTACATTGTTAGGCACTTTAAATAGTTTTTGTTTCAAAAAAGGTGTTAAATCCGTAAACTTCATTGTTGGGGCCAAAAAGTGACAAAATTCTAGACCTTCTCCAGGGTACAGTAATACATTCAGGACGTGCTGGAGAATAACCTGTAGCATAATGAGCACTTAACTTTGTACCGTTTCCGAGATATAAACGTTTTTGTAGCAGTATTTAAATACATTACAATAGACACTTTTAACATGCACTAAACTTTATATACAAGCAATTAATATAAAGTGTGGTAAAACTATGCCAATCTATGGTAATTTCTACATTGTTAGGCTCTTTAAATAGTTTTTGTTTCAAAAAAGTTGTTAAATCCGACAACTTCTACTTTGGGAAAAAAGTGATAAAATATTAAAACTCTTCCAGAGTTCAGTAATACATTCAGGACGTACTGGGGAATCACCTTTAGCATAATGAGCTCTTTACTTTGTACCGTTTGCGAGATATAAACGTATTTGTAGCAGTATTTAAATACATTTCAATAGACACTTTTAACATGCACTAAACTATATATACAAGCAATTAATATAAAATGTTGTAAAACTATGCCAATCTATGGTAATTTCTACATTGTTAGGCTCTTTAAATAGTTTTTGTTTCAAAAAAGTTGTTAAATCCGACAACTTCTACTTTGGGAAAAAAGTTATAAAATATTAAAACTCTTCCAGAGTTCAGTAATACATTCAGGACGTACTGGGGAATCACCTTTAGCATAATGAGCTCTTTACTTTGTACCGTTTGCGAGATATAAACGTATTTGTAGCAGTATTTAAATACATTACAATAGACACTTTTAACATGCACTAAACTATATATACAAACAATTAATATAAAATGTGGTATAACTATGCCAATCTATGGTAAATTCTACATTGTTAGGCACTTTAAATAGTTTTTGTTTCAAAAAAGTTGTTAAATCCGACAACTTCTACTTTGGGAAAAAAGTGATAAAATATTAAAACTCTTCCAGAGTTCAGTAATACATTCAGGACGTACTGGGGAATCACCTGAAGCTTAATGAGCTCTCTACTTTGTACCGTTTGGTAGATATAAACGTTTTTGTAGCAGTATTTAAATACATTACAATAGACACTTTTAACATGCACTAAACTTTATATACAAGCAATTAATATAAAACGTGGTAAAACTATGCCAATCTATGGTAAATTCTACATTGTTAGGCTCTTTAAATAGTTTTTGTTTCAAAAAAGTTGTTAAATCCCTAAACTTCATTGTTGGGGCCAAAAAGTGACAAAATTCTAAACCTTCTCCAGGGTACAGTAATACATTCAGGACGTGCTGGGGAATAACCTGTAGCTTAATGAGCTCTTTACCTTGTACCGTTTCCGAGATATAAACGTTTTTGTCGCAGTATTTAAATACATTACAATAGACACTTTTAACATGCACTAAACGTTATATACAAGCAATAATATAAAACGTGGTAAAACTATGCCAATCTATGGTAAATTCTACATTGTTAGGCTCTTTAAATAGTTTTTGTTTCAAAAAAGTTGTTAAATCCCTAAACTTCATTGTTGGGGCCAAAAAGTGACAAAATTCTAAACCTTCTCCAGGGTACAGTAATACATTCAGGACGTGCTGGGGAATAACCTGTAGCTTAATGAGCTCTTTACCTTGTACCGTTTCCGAGATATAAGCGTTTTTGTCGCAGTATTTAAATACATTACAATAGACACTTTTAACATGCACTAAACGTTATATACAAGCAATTAATATAAAACGTGGTAAAACTATGCCAATCTATGGTAAATTCTACATTGTTAGGCTCTTTAAATAGTTTTTGTTTCAAAAAAGTTGTTAAATCCCTAAACTTCATTGTTGGGGCCAAAAAGTGACAAAATTCTAAACCTTCTCCAGGGTACAGTAATACATTCAGGACGTGCTGGGGAATAACCTGTAGCTTAACGAGCTCTTTACCTTGTACCGTTTCCGAGATATAAACGTTTTTGTCGCAGTATTTAAATACATTACAATAGACACTTTTAACATGCACTAAACGTTATATACAAGCAATTAATGTAAAACGTTGTAAAACTATGCCAATCTATGGTAAATTCTACATTGTTAGGCTCTTTAAATAGTTTTTGTTTCAAAGAAGTTGTTAAATCCCTAAACTTCATTGTTGGGGCCAAAAAGTGACAAAATTCTAAACCTTCTCCAGGGTACAGTAATACATTCAGGACGTGCTGGGGAATAACCTGTAGCTTAATGAGCTCTTTACCTTGTACCGTTTCCGAGATATGAACGTTTTTGTCGCAGTATTTAAATACATTACAATAGACACTTTTAACATGCACTAAACGTTATATACAAGCAATTAATATAAAACGTGGTAAAACTATGCCAATCTATGGTAAATTCTACATTGTTAGGCTCTTTAAAAAGTTTTTGTTTCAAAAAAGTTGTGAAATCCGTAAACTTCTACTTTGGGGAAAAAGTGATAAAATATTAAAACTTTTCCCGAGTTTAGTAATACATTCAGGACGTAATGGGGAATCACCTGAAGCATAATGAGCTCTTTACTTTGTACCGTTTGAGAGATATAAACGTATTTGTAGCAGTTTAAATATATTACAATAGACACTTTTAACATGCACTAAACTATATATACAAGCAATTAATATAAAATGTGGTAAAACTATGCCAATCTATGGTAAATTCTACATTGTTAGGCACTTTAAATAGTTTTTGTTTCAAAAAAGTTGTTAAATCCGTAAACATCATTGTTGGGGCCAAAAAGTGACAAAATTCTAAACCTTCTCCAGGGTACAGTAATACATTCAGGACGTGCTGGGGAATAACCTGTAGCTTAATGAGCTCTTTACCTTGTACCGTTTCCGAGATATGAACGTTTTTGTCGCAGTATTTAAATACATTACAATAGACACTTTTAACATGCACTAAACTTTATATACAAGCAATTAATATAAAGTGTGGTAAAACTATGCCAATCTAATGTAAATTCTACATTGTTAGGCTCTTTAAATAGTTTTTGTTTAAAAAAATTCATTAAATCCGACAACTTCTACTTTGGGGAAAAAGTGATAAAATATTAAAACTTTTTCAGAGTTCAGTAATACATTCAGGACGTACTGGGGGATCACCAGAAGCATAATGAGCTCTTTACTTTTTACCGTTTGGGAGATGTAAACGTTTTTGTCGCAGTATTTAAATACATTACAACAGACACTTTTAACATGCACTAAACATTAGATACAAGCAATTAATATAAAATGTGGTAAAACTATGCCAATCTATGTTAAAGTCTACATTGTTAGGCTCTTTAAATAGTTTTTGTTTCAAAAAATTCGTTAAATCCGACAACTTGTACTTTGGGGAAAAAGTGATAAAATATTAAAACTTTTCCAGAGTTCAGTAATACATTCAGGACGTACTGGGAAATCACCTGAAGCATAATGAGCTCTTTACTTTGTACCGTTTGGTAGATATAAACGTTTTTGTAGCAGTATTTAAATACATTACAATAGACACTTTTAACATGCAATAAACTTTATATACAAGCAATTAATATAAAATGTGGTAAAACTATGCCAATCTATGGTAATTTCTACATTGTTAGGCTCTTTAAATAGTTTTTGTTTCAAAAAAGTTGTTAAATCCGTAAACATCATTGTGGGGCCAAAAAGTGACAAAATTCTAAACCTTCTCCAGGGTGCAGTAATACATTTAGGACGTACTAGAGAATACGCTGTAGCATAATGAGATCTTTACCTTGTACCGTTTCCGAGATATAAACGTTTTTGTCGCAGTATTTAAATACATTACAATAGACACTTTTAACATGCACTAAACGTTATATACAAGCAATTAATATAAAACGTGGTAAAACTAGGCCAATCTATGGTAAATTCTACATTGTTAGGCTCTTTAAATAGTTTTTGTTTCAAAGAAGTTGTTAAATCCCTAAACTTCATTGTTGGGGCAAAAAAGTGACAAAATTCTAAACCTTCTCCAGGGTACAGTAATACATTTAGGACGTGCTGGGGAATAACCTGTAGCTTAATGAGCTCTTTACCTTGTACCGTTTCCGAGATATAAACGTTTTTGTCGCAGTATTTAAATACATTACAATAGACACTTTTAACATGCACTAAACGTTATATACAAGCAATTAATATAAAACGTGGTAAAACTAGGCCAATCTATGGTAAATTCTACATTGTTAGGCTCTTTAAATAGTTTTTGTTTCAAAAAAGTTGTTAAATCCCTAAACTTCATTGTTGGGGCCAAAAAGTGACAAAATTCTAAACCTTCTCCAGGGTACAGTAATACATTCAGGACGTGCTGGGGAATAACCTGTAGCTTAATGAGCTCTTTACCTTGTACCGTTTCCTAGATATAAACGTTTTTGTCGCAGTATTTAAATACATTACAATAGACACTTTTAACATGCACTAAACGTTATATACAAGCAATAATATAAAACGTGGTAAAACTATGCCAATCTATGGTAAATTCTACATTGTTAGGCTCTTTAAATAGTTTTTGTTTCAAAAAAGTTGTTAAATCCCTAAACTTCATTGTTGGGGCCAAAAAGTGACAAAATTCTAAACCTTCTCCAGGGTACAGTAATACATTCAGGACGTGCTGGGGAATAACCTGTAGCTTAATGAGCTCTTTACCTTGTACCGTTTCCGAGATATAAACGTTTTTGTCGCAGTATTTAAATACATCACAATAGACACTTTTAACATGCACTAAACGTTATATACAAGCAATTAATATAAAACGTGGTAAAACTATGCCAATCTATGGTAAATTCTACATTGTTAGGCTCTTTAAATAGTTTTTGTTTCAAAAAAGTTGTTAAATCCCTAAACTTCATTGTTGGGGCCAAAAAGTGACAAAATTCTAAACCTTCTCCAGGGTACAGTAATACATTCAGGACGTGCTGGGGAATAACCTGTAGCTTAATGAGCTCTTTACCTTGTACCGTTTCCGAGATATAAACGTTTTTGTCGCAGTATTTAAATACATTACAATAGACACTTTTAACATGCACTAAACGTTATATACAAGCAATTAATATAAAACGTGGTAAAACTATGCCAATCTATGGTAAATTCTACATTGTTAGGCTCTTTAAATAGTTTTTGTTTCAAAAAAGTTGTTAAATCCCTAAACTTCATTGTTGGGGCCAAAAAGTGACAAAATTCTAAACCTTCTCCAGGGTACAGTAATACATTCAGGACGTGCTGGGGAATAACCTGTAGCTTAACGAGCTCTTTACCTTGTACCGTTTCCGAGATATAAACGTTTTTGTCGCAGTATTTAAATACATTACAATAGACACTTTTAACATGCACTAAACGTTATATACAAGCAATTAATGTAAAACGTTGTAAAACTATGCCAATCTATGGTAAATTCTACATTGTTAGGCTCTTTAAATAGTTTTTGTTTCAAAAAAGTTGTTAAATCCGTAAACATCATTGTTGGGGCCAAAAAGTGACAAAATTCTAAACCTTCTCCAGGGTACAGTAATACATTCAGGACGTGCTGGGGAATAACCTGTAGCTTAATGAGCTCTTTACCTTGTACCGTTTCCGAGATATGAACGTTTTTGTCGCAGTATTTAAATACATTACAATAGACACTTTTAACATGCACTAAACTTTATATACAAGCAATTAATATAAAGTGTGGTAAAACTATGCCAATCTAATGTAAATTCTACATTGTTAGGCTCTTTAAATAGTTTTTGTTTAAAAAAATTCATTAAATCCGACAACTTCTACTTTGGGGAAAAAGTGATAAAATATTAAAACTTTTTCAGAGTTCAGTAATACATTCAGGACGTACTGGGGGATCACCAGAAGCATAATGAGCTCTTTACTTTTTACCGTTTGGGAGATGTAAACGTTTTTGTCGCAGTATTTAAATACATTACAACAGACACTTTTAACATGCACTAAACATTAGATACAAGCAATTAATATAAAATGTGGTAAAACTATGCCAATCTATGTTAAAGTCTACATTGTTAGGCTCTTTAAATAGTTTTTGTTTCAAAAAATTCGTTAAATCCGACAACTTGTACTTTGGGGAAAAAGTGATAAAATATTAAAACTTTTCCAGAGTTCAGTAATACATTCAGGACGTACTGGGAAATCACCTGAAGCATAATGAGCTCTTTACTTTGTACCGTTTGGTAGATATAAACGTTTTTGTAGCAGTATTTAAATACATTACAATAGACACTTTTAACATGCAATAAACTTTATATACAAGCAATTAATATAAAATGTGGTAAAACTATGCCAATCTATGGTAATTTCTACATTGTTAGGCTCTTTAAATAGTTTTTGTTTCAAAAAAGTTGTTAAATCCGTAAACATCATTGTGGGGCCAAAAAGTGACAAAATTCTAAACCTTCTCCAGGGTGCAGTAATACATTTAGGACGTACTAGAGAATACGCTGTAGCATAATGAGATCTTTACCTTGTACCGTTTCCGAGATATAAACGTTTTTGTCGCAGTATTTAAATACATTACAATAGACACTTTTAACATGCACTAAACGTTATATACAAGCAATTAATATAAAACGTGGTAAAACTAGGCCAATCTATGGTAAATTCTACATTGTTAGGCTCTTTAAATAGTTTTTGTTTCAAAGAAGTTGTTAAATCCCTAAACTTCATTGTTGGGGCAAAAAAGTGACAAAATTCTAAACCTTCTCCAGGGTACAGTAATACATTTAGGACGTGCTGGGGAATAACCTGTAGCTTAATGAGCTCTTTACCTTGTACCGTTTCCGAGATATAAACGTTTTTGTCGCAGTATTTAAATACATTACAATAGACACTTTTAACATGCACTAAACGTTATATACAAGCAATTAATATAAAACGTGGTAAAACTAGGCCAATCTATGGTAAATTCTACATTGTTAGGCTCTTTAAATAGTTTTTGTTTCAAAAAAGTTGTTAAATCCCTAAACTTCATTGTTGGGGCCAAAAAGTGACAAAATTCTAAACCTTCTCCAGGGTACAGTAATACATTCAGGACGTGCTGGGGAATAACCTGTAGCTTAATGAGCTCTTTACCTTGTACCGTTTCCTAGATATAAACGTTTTTGTCGCAGTATTTAAATACATTACAATAGACACTTTTAACATGCACTAAACGTTATATACAAGCAATAATATAAAACGTGGTAAAACTATGCCAATATATGGTAAATTCTACATTGTTAGGCTCTTTAAATAGTTTTTGTTTCAAAAAAGTTGTTAAATCCCTAAACTTCATTGTTGGGGCCAAAAAGTGACAAAATTCTAAACCTTCTCCAGGGTACAGTAATACATTCAGGACGTGCTGGGGAATAACCTGTAGCTTAATGAGCTCTTTACCTTGTACCGTTTCCGAGATATAAACGTTTTTGTCGCAGTATTTAAATACATCACAATAGACACTTTTAGCATGCACTAAACGTTATATACAAGCAATTAATATAAAACGTGGTAAAACTATGCCAATCTATGGTAAATTCTACATTGTTAGGCTCTTTAAATAGTTTTTGTTTCAAAAAAGTTGTTAAATCCCTAAACTTCATTGTTGGGGCCAAAAAGTGACAAAATTCTAAACCTTCCCCAGGGTACAGTAATACATTCAGGACGTGCTGGGGAATAAACTGTAGCTTAATGAGCTCTTTACCTTGTACCGTTTCCGAGATATAAACGTTTTTGTCGCAGTATTTAAATACATTACAATAGACACTTTTAACATGCACTAAACGTTATATACAAGCAATTAATATAAAACGTGGTAAAACTATGCCAATCTATGGTAAATTCTACATTGTTAGGCTCTTTAAATAGTTTTTGTTTCAAAAAAGTTGTTAAATCCCTAAACTTCATTGTTGGGGCCAAAAAGTGACAAAATTCTAACCCTTCTCCAGGGTACAGTAATACATTCAGGTCGTGCTGGGGAATAACCTGTAGCTTAACGAGCTCTTTACCTTGTACCGTTTCCGAGATATAAACGTTTTTGTCGCAGTATTTAAATACATTACAATAGACACTTTTAACATGCACTAAACGTTATATACAAGCAATTAATGTAAAACGTTGTAAAACTATGCCAATCTATGGTAAATTCTACATTGTTAGGCTCTTTAAATAGTTTTTGTTTCAAAGAAGTTGTTAAATCCCTAAACTTCATTGTTGGGGCCAAAAAGTGACAAAATTCTAAACCTTCTCCAGGGTACAGTAATACATTCAGGACGTGCTGGGGAATCACCTGTAGCTTAATGAGCTCTTTACCTTGTACCGTTTCCGAGATATGAACGTTTTTGTCGCAGTATTTAAATACATTACAATAGACACTTTTAACATGCACTAAACGTTATATACAAGCAATTAATATAAAACGTGGTAAAACTATGCCAATCTATGGTAAATTCTACATTGTTAGGCTCTTTAAAAAGTTTTTGTTTCAAAAAAGTTGTGAAATCCGTAAACTTCTACTTTGGGGAAAAAGTGATAAAATATTAAAACTTTTCCAGAGTTTAGTAATACATTCAGGACGTAATGGGGAATCACCTGAAGCATAATGAGCTCTTTACTTTGTACCGTTTGAGAGATATAAACGTATTTGTAGCAGTTTAAATACATTACAATAGACACTTTTAACATGCACTAAACTATATATACAAGCAATTAATATAAAATGTGGTAAAACTATGCCAATCTATGGTAAATTCTACATTGTTAGGCACTTTAAATAGTTTTTGTTTCAAAAAAGTTGTTAAATCCGTAAACATCATTGTTGGGGCCAAAAAGTGACAAAATTCTAAACCTTCTCCAGGGTACAGTAATACATTCAGGACGTGCTGGGGAATAACCTGTAGCTTAATGAGCTCTTTACCTTGTACCGTTTCCGAGATATGAACGTTTTTGTCGCAGTATTTAAATACATTACAATAGACACTTTTAACATGCACTAAACTTTATATACAAGCAATTAATATAAAGTGTGGTAAAACTATGCCAATCTAATGTAAATTCTACATTGTTAGGCTCTATAAATAGTTTTTGTTTAAAAAAATTCATTACATCCGACAACTTCTACTTTGGGGAAAAAGTGATAAAATATTAAAACTTTTTCAGAGTTCAGTAATACATTCAGGACGTGCTGGGGAATAACCTGTAGCTTAATGAGCTCTTTACCTTGTACCGTTTCCGAGATATAAACGTTTTTGTCGCAGTATTTAAATACATTACAATAGACACTTTTAACATGCACTAAACGTTATATACAAGCAATTAATATAAAATGTGGTAAAACTATGCCAATCTATGTTAAAGTCTACATTGTTAGGCTCTTTAAATAGTTTTTGTTTCAAAAAATTCGTTAAATCCGACAACTTGTACTTTGGGGAAAAAGTGATAAAATATTAAAACTTTTCCAGAGTTCAGTAATACATTCAGGACGTACTGGGAAATCACCTGAAGCATAATGAGCTCTTTACTTTGTACCGTTTGGTAGATATAAACGTTTTTGTAGCAGTATTTAAATACATTACAATAGACACTTTTAACATGCAATAAACTTTATATACAAGCAATTAATATAAAATGTGGTAAAACTATGCCAATCTATGGTAAATTCTACATTGTTAGGCTCTTTAAATAGTTTTTGTTTCAAAAAAGTTGTTAAATCCGTAAACATCATTGTGGGGCCAAAAAGTGACAAAATTCTAAACCTTCTCCAGGGTGCAGTAATACATTTAGGACGTACTAGAGAATACGCTGTAGCATAATGAGATCTTTACCTTGTACCGTTTCCGAGATATAAACGTTTTTGTCGCAGTATTTAAATACATTACAATAGACACTTTTAACATGCACTAAACGTTATATACAAGCAATTAATATAAAACGTGGTAAAACTAGGCCAATCTATGGTAAATTCTACATTGTTAGGCTCTTTAAATAGTTTTTGTTTCAAAGAAGTTGTTAAATCCCTAAACTTCATTGTTGGGGCAAAAAAGTGACAAAATTCTAAACCTTCTCCAGGGTACAGTAATACATTTAGGACGTGCTGGGGAATAACCTGTAGCTTAATGAGCTCTTTACCTTGTACCGTTTCCGAGATATAAACGTTTTTGTCGCAGTATTTAAATACATTACAATAGACACTTTTAACATGCACTAAACGTTATATACAAGCAATTAATGTAAAACGTTGTAAAACTATGCCAATCTATGGTAAATTCTACATTGTTAGGCTCTTTAAATAGTTTTTGTTTCAAAGAAGTTGTTAAATCCCTAAACTTCATTGTTGGGGCCAAAAAGTGACAAAATTCTAAACCTTCTCCAGGGTACAGTAATACATTCAGGACGTGCTGGGGAATAACCTGTAGCTTAATGAGCTCTTTACCTTGTACCGTTTCCGAGATATGAACGTTTTTGTCGCAGTATTTAAATACATTACAATAGACACTTTTAACATGCACTAAACGTTATATACAAGCAATTAATATAAAACGTGGTAAAACTATGCCAATCTATGGTAAATTCTACATTGTTAGGCTCTTTAAATAGTTTTTGTTTCAAAAAAGTTGTTAAATCCCTAAACTTCATTGTTGGGGCCAAAAAGTGATAAAATATTAAAACTTTTCCAGAGTTTAGTAATACATTCAGGACGTAATGGGGAATCACCTGAAGCATAATGAGCTCTTTACTTTGTACCGTTTGAGAGATATAAACGTATTTGTAGCAGTTTAAATACATTACAATAGACACTTTTAACATGCACTAAACTATATATACAAGCAATTAATATAAAATGTGGTAAAACTATGCCAATCTATGGTAAATTCTACATTGTTAGGCACTTTAAATAGTTTTTGTTTCAAAAAAGTTGTTAAATCCGTAAACATCATTGTTGGGGCCAAAAAGTGACAAAATTCTAAACCTTCTCCAGGGTACAGTAATACATTCAGGACGTGCTGGGGAATAACCTGTAGCTTAATGAGCTCTTTACCTTGTACCGTTTCCGAGATATGAACGTTTTTGTCGCAGTATTTAAATACATTACAATAGACACTTTTAACATGCACTAAACTTTATATACAAGCAATTAATATAAAGTGTGGTAAAACTATGCCAATCTAATGTAAATTCTACATTGTTAGGCTCTGTAAATAGTTTTTGTTTAAAAAAATTCATTAAATCCGACAACTTCTACTTTGGGGAAAAAGTGATAAAATATTAAAACTTTTTCAGAGTTCAGTAATACATTCAGGACGTACTGGGGGATCACCAGAAGCATAATGAGCTCTTTACTTTTTACCGTTTGGTAGATATAAACGTTTTTGTAGCAGTATTTAAATACATTACAATAGACACTTTTAACATGCAATAAACTTTATATACAAGCAATTAATATAAAATGTGGTAAAACTATGCCAATCTATGGTAATTTCTACATTGTTAGGCTCTTTAAATAGTTTTTGTTTCAAAAAAGTTGTTAAATCCGTAAACATCATTGTGGGGCCAAAAAGTGACAAAATTCTAAACCTTCTCCAGGGTGCAGTAATACATTTAGGACGTACTAGAGAATACGCTGTAGCATAATGAGATCTTTACCTTGTACCGTTTCCGAGATATAAACGTTTTTGTAGCAGTATTTAAATACATTACAATAGACACTTTTAACATGCACTAAACTTTATATACAAGCAATTAATATAAAATGTAGTAAAACTATGCCAATCTATGGTAAATTCTACATTGTTAGGCTCTTTAAATAGTTTTTGTTTCAAAAAATTCGTTAAATTCGACAACTTCTACTTTGGGAAAAAAGTGATAAAATATTAAAACTTTTCCAGAGTTCAGTAATACATTCAGGACGTACTGGGGAATAACCTGTAGCATAATGAGCTCTTTACTTTGTACTGTTTCCGAGATATAAACGTTTTTGTAGCAGTATTTAAATACATTACAATAGACACTTTTAACATGCACTAAACTTTATATACAAGCAATTAATATAAAGTGTGGTAAAACTATGCCAATCTATGGTAAATTCTACATTGTTAGGCTCTTTAAATAGTTTTTGTTTCAAAAAAGTTGTTAAATCCGTAAACATCATTGTTGGGGCCAAAAAGTGACAAAATTCTAAACCTTCTCCAGGGTACAGTAATACATTCAGGACGTGCTGGGGAATAACCTGTAGCTTAATGAGCTCTTTACCTTGTACCGTTTCCGAGATATAAACGTTTTTGTCGCAGTATTTAAATACATTACAATAGACACTTTTAACATGCACTAAACGTTATATACAAGCAATTAATATAAAACGTGGTAAAACTATGCCAATCTATGGTAAATTCTACATTGTTAGGCTCTTTAAATAGTTTTTGTTTCAAAAAAGTTGTTAAATCCCTAAACTTCATTGTTGGGGCCAAAAAGTGACAAAATTCTAAACCTTCTCCAGGGTACAGTAATACATTCAGGACGTGCTGGGGAATAACCTGTAGCTTAATGAGCTCTTTACCTTGTACCGTTTCCGAGATATAAACGTTTTTGTCGCAGTATTTAAATACATTACAATAGACACTTTTAACATACACTAAACGTTATATACAAGCAATTAATATAAAACGTGGTAAAACTATGCCAATCTATGGTAAATTCTACATTGTTAGGCTCTTTAAATAGTTTTTGTTTCAAAAAAGTTGTTAAATCCCTAAACTTCATTGTTGGGGCCAAAAAGTGACAAAATTCTAAACCTTCTCCAGGGTGCAGTAATACATTCAGGACGTGCTGGGGAATAACCTGTAGCTTAATGAGCTCTTTACCTTGTACCGTTTCCGAGATATAAACGTTTTTGTCGCAGTATTTAAATACATTACAATAGACACTTTTAACATGCACTAAACGTTATATACAAGCAATTAATATAAAACGTGGTAAAACTATGCCAATCTATGGTAAATTCTACATTGTTAGGCTCTTTAAATAGTTTTTGTTTCAAAAAAGTTGTTAAATCCCTAAACTTCATTGTTGGGGCCAAAAAGTGACAAAATTCTAAACCTTCTCCAGGGTACAGTAATACATTCAGGACGTGCTGGGGAATAACCTGTAGCTTAATGAGCTCTTTACCTTGTACCGTTTCCGAGATATAAACGTTTTTGTCGCAGTATTTAAATACATTACAATAGACACTTTTAACATGCACTAAACGTTATATACAAGCAATTAATATAAAACGTGGTAAAACTATGCCAATCTATGGTAAATTCTACATTGTTAGGCTCTTTAGATAGTTTTTGTTTCAAAAAAGTTGTTAAATCCCTAAACTTCATTGTTGGGGCCAAAAAGTGACAAAATTCTAAACCTTCTCCAGGGTACAGTAATACATTCAGGACGTGCTGGGGAATAACCTGTAGCTTAACGAGCTCTTTACCTTGTACCGTTTCCGAGATATAAACGTTTTTGTCGCAGTATTTAAATACATTACAATAGACACTTTTAACATGCACTAAACGTTATATACAAGCAATTAATGTAAAACGTTGTAAAACTATGCCAATCTATGGTAAATTCTACATTGTTAGGCTCTTTAAATAGTTTTTATTTCAAAGAAGTTGTTAAATCCCTAAACTTCATTGTTGGGGCCAAAAAGTGACAAAATTCTAAACCTTCTCCAGGGTACAGTAATACATTCAGGACGTGCTGGGGAATAACCTGTAGCTTAATGAGCTCTTTACCTTGTACCGTTTCCGAGATATAAACGTTTTTGTAGCAGTATTTAAATACATTACAATAGACACTTTTAACATGCACTAAACTTTATATACAAGCAATTAATAAAAAACGTGGTAAAACTATGCCAATCTATGGTAAATTCTACATTGTTAGGCTCTTTAAATAGTTTTTGTTTCAAAAAAGTTGTTAAATCCCTAAACTTCATTGTTGGGGCCAAAAAGTGACAAAATTCTAAACCTTCTCCAGCGTACAGTAATACATTCAGGACGTGCTTAGGAATATCCTGTAGCATAATGAGCTCTTTACTTTGTACCGTTTCCGAGATATAAACGTTTTTGTCGCAGTATTTAAATACATTACAATAGACACTTTTAACATGCACTAAACGTTATATACAAGCAATTAATATAAAACGTGGTAAAACTAGGCCAATCTATGGTAAATTCTACATTGTTAGGCTCTTTAAATAGTTTTTGTTTCAAAAAAGTTGTTAAATCCCTAAACTTCATTGTTGGGGCCAAAAAGTGACAAAATTCTAAACCTTCTCCAGGGTACAGTAATACATTCAGGACGTGCTGGGGAATAACCTGTAGCTTAATGAGCTCTTTACCTTGTACCGTTTCCGAGATATAAACGTTTTTGTCGCAGTATTTAAATACATTACAATAGACACTTTTAACATGCACTAAACGTTATATACAAGCAATAATATAAAACGTGGTAAAACTATGCCAATCTATGGTAAATTCTACATTGTTAGGCTCTTTAAATAGTTTTTTTTTCAAAAAAGTTGTTAAATCCCTAAACTTCATTGTTGGGGCCAAAAAGTGACAAAATTCTAAACCTTCTCCAGGGTACAGTAATACATTCAGGACGTGCTGGGGAATAACCTGTAGCATAATGAGCTCTTTACTTTGTACCGTTTGAGAGATATAAACGTTTTTGTCGCAGTATTTAAATACATTACAATAGACACTTTTAACATGCACTAAACTTTATATACAAGCAATTAATATAAAGTGTGGTAAAACTATGCCAATCTATGGTAAATTCTACATTGTTAGGCTCTTTAAATAGTTTTTGTTTCAAAAAAGTTGTTAAATCCCTAAACTTCATCGTTGGGGCCAAAAAGTGACAAAATTCTAAACCTTCTCCAGGGTACAGTAATACATTCAGGACGTGCTGGGGAATAACCTGTAGCTTAATGAGCTCTTTACCTTGTACCGTTTCCGAGATATAAACGTTTTTGTCGCAGTATTTAAATACATTACAATAGACACTTTTAACATGCACTAAACGTTATATACAAGCAATTAATATAAAACGTGGTAAAACTATGCCAATCTATGGTAAATTCTACATTGTTAGGCTCTTTAGATAGTTTTTGTTTCAAAAAAGTTGTTAAATCCCTAAACTTCATTGTTGGGGCCAAAAAGTGACAAAATTCTAAACCTTCTCCAGGGTACAGTAATACATTCAGGACGTGCTGGGGAATAACCTGTAGCTTAACGAGCTCTTTACCTTGTACCGTTTCCGAGATATAAACGTTTTTGTCGCAGTATTTAAATACATTACAATAGACACTTTTAACATGCACTAAACGTTATATACAAGCAATTAATGTAAAACGTTGTAAAACTATGCCAATCTATGGTAAATTCTACATTGTTAGGCTCTTTAAATAGTTTTTATTTCAAAGAAGTTGTTAAATCCCTAAACTTCATTGTTGGGGCCAAAAAGTGACAAAATTCTAAACCTTCTCCAGGGTACAGTAATACATTCAGGACGTGCTGGGGAATAACCTGTAGCTTAATGAGCTCTTTACCTTGTACCGTTTCCGAGATATGAACGTTTTTGTCGCAGTATTTAAATACATTACAATAGACACTTTTAACATGCACTAAACGTTATATACAAGCAATTAATATAAAACGTGGTAAAACTATGCCAATCTATGGTAAATTCTACATTGTTAGGCTCTTTAAATAGTTTTTGTTTCAAAAAAGTTGTTAAATCCCTAAACTTCATTGTTGGGGCCAAAAAGTGACAAAATTCTAAACCTTCTCCAGGGTACAGTAATACATTCAGGACGTGCTGGGGAATAACCTGTAGCTTAATGAGCTCTTTACCTTGTACCGTTTCCGAGATATAAACGTTTTTGTAGCAGTATTTAAATACATTACAATAGACACTTTTAACATGCACTAAACTTTATATACAAGCAATTAATAAAAAACGTGGTAAAACTATGCCAATCTATGGTAAATTCTACATTGTTAGGCTCTTTAAATAGTTTTTGTTTCAAAAAAGTTGTTAAATCCCTAAACTTCATTGTTGGGGCCAAAAAGTGACAAAATTCTAAACCTTCTCCAGCGTACAGTAATACATTCAGGACGTGCTTAGGAATATCCTGTAGCATAATGAGCTCTTTACTTTGTACCGTTTCCGAGATATAAACGTTTTTGTCGCAGTATTTAAATACATTACAATAGACACTTTTAACATGCACTAAACGTTATATACAAGCAATTAATATAAAACGTGGTAAAACTAGGCCAATCTATGGTAAATTCTACATTGTTAGGCTCTTTAAATAGTTTTTGTTTCAAAAAAGTTGTTAAATCCCTAAACTTCATTGTTGGGGCCAAAAAGTGACAAAATTCTAAACCTTCTCCAGGGTACAGTAATACATTCAGGACGTGCTGGGGAATAACCTGTAGCTTAATGAGCTCTTTACCTTGTACCGTTTCCGAGATATAAACGTTTTTGTCGCAGTATTTAAATACATTACAATAGACACTTTTAACATGCACTAAACGTTATATACAAGCAATAATATAAAACGTGGTAAAACTATGCCAATCTATGGTAAATTCTACATTGTTAGGCTCTTTAAATAGTTTTTGTTTCAAAAAAGTTGTTAAATCCCTAAACTTCATTGTTGGGGCCAAAAAGTGACAAAATTCTAAACCTTCTCCAGGGTACAGTAATACATTCAGGACGTGCTGGGGAATAACCTGTAGCATAATGAGCTCTTTACTTTGTACCGTTTGAGAGATATAAACGTTTTTGTCGCAGTATTTAAATACATTACAATAGACACTTTTAACATGCACTAAACTTTATATACAAGCAATTAATATAAAGTGTGGTAAAACTATGCCAATCTATGGTAAATTCTACATTGTTAGGCTCTTTAAATAGTTTTTGTTTCAAAAAAGTTGTTAAATCCGTAAACATCATTGTTGGGGCCAAAAAGTGACAAAATTCTAAACCTTCTCCAGGGTACAGTAATACATTCAGGACGTGCTGGGGAATAACCTGTAGCTTAATGAGCTCTTTACCTTGTACCGTTTCCGAGATATAAACGTTTTTGTCGCAGTATTTAAATACATTACAATAGACACTTTTAACATGCACTAAACGTTATATACAAGCAATTAATATAAAACGTGGTAAAACTAGGCCAATCTATGGTAAATTCTACATTGTTAGGCTCTTTAAATAGTTTTTGTTTCAAAGAAGTTGTTAAATCCCTAAACTTCATTGTTGGGGCAAAAAAGTGACAAAATTCTAAACCTTCTCCAGGGTACAGTAATACATTTAGGACGTGCTGGGGAATAACCTGTAGCTTAATGAGCTCTTTACCTTGTACCGTTTCCGAGATATAAACGTTTTTGTCGCAGTATTTAAATACATTACAATAGACACTTTTAACATGCACTAAACGTTATATACAAGCAATTAATATAAAACGTGGTAAAACTAGGCCAATATATGGTAAATTCTACATTGTTAGGCTCTTTAAATAGTTTTTGTTTCAAAAAAGTTGTTAAATCCCTAAACTTCATTGTTGGGGCCAAAAAGTGACAAAATTCTAAACCTTCTCCAGGGTACAGTAATACATTCAGGACGTGCTGGGGAATAACCTGTAGCTTAATGAGCTCTTTACCTTGTACCGTTTCCGAGATATAAACGTTTTTGTCGCAGTATTTAAATACATTACAATAGACACTTTTAACATGCACTAAACGTTATATACAAGCAATAATATAAAACGTGGTAAAACTATGCCAATCTATGGTAAATTCTACATTGTTAGGCTCTTTAAATAGTTTTTGTTTCAAAAAAGTTGTTAAATCCGTAAACTTCATTGTTGGGGCCAAAAAGTGACAAAATTCTAAACCTTCTCCAGGGTACAGTAATACATTCAGGACGTGCTGGGGAATAACCTGTAGCTTAATGAGCTCTTTACCTTGTACCGTTTCCGAGATATAAACGTTTTTGTCGCAGTATTTAAATACATTAAGATAGACACTTTTAACATGCACTAAACGTTATGTACAAGCAATTAATATAAAACGTGGTAAAACTATGCCAATCTATGGTAAATTCTACATTGTTCGGCTCTTTAAATAGTTTTTGTTTCAAAAAAGTTGTTAAATCCGTAAACTTCATTGTTGGGGCCAAAAAGTGACAAAATTCTAAACCTTCTCCAGGGTACAGTAATACATTCAGGACGTGCTGGGGAATAACCTGTAGCTTAATGAGCTCTTTACCTTGTACCGTTTCCGAGATATAAACGTTTTTGTCGCAGTATTTAAATACATTACAATAGACACTTTTAACATGCACTAAACGTTATATACAAGCAATTAATATAAAACGTGGTAAAACTAGGCCAATCTATGGTAAATTCTACATTGTTAGGCTCTTTAAATAGTTTTTGTTTCAAAGAAGTTGTTAAATCCCTAAACTTCATTGTTGGGGCAAAAAAGTGACAAAATTCTAAACCTTCTCCAGGGTACAGTAATACATTTAGGACGTGCTGGGGAATAACCTGTAGCTTAATGAGCTCTTTACCTTGTACCGTTTCCGAGATATAAACGTTTTTGTCGCAGTATTTAAATACATTACAATAGACACTTTTAACATGCACTAAACGTTATATACAAGCAATTAATATAAAACGTGGTAAAACTATGCCAATCTATGGTAAATTCTACATTGTTAGGCTCTTTAAATAGTTTTTGTTTCAAAAAAGTTGTTAAATCCCTAAACTTCATTGTTGGGGCCAAAACATGACAAAATTCTAAACCTTCTCCAGGGTACAGTAATACATTCAGGACGTGCTGGGGAATAACCTGTAGCATAATGAGCTCTTTACTTTGTACCGTTTGAGAGATATAAACGTTTTTGTCGCAGTATTTAAATACATTACAATAGACACTTTTAACATGCACTAAACGTTATATACAAGCAATTAATATAAAACGTGGTAAAACTATGCCAATCTATGGTAAATTCTACTTTTTTAGGCTCTTTAAATAGTTTTTGTTTCAAAAAATTCGTTAAATCCGACAACTTTTACTTTGGGAAAAAAGTGATAAAATATTAAAACTTTTCCAGAGTTCAGTAATACATTCAGGACGTACTGGGGGATCACCTGAAGCATAATGAGCACTTTACTTTTTACCGTTTGGGAGATATAAACGTTTTTGTCGCAGTATTTAAATACATTACAACAGACACTTTTAACATGCACTAAACTTTAGAAACAAGCAATTAATATAAAATGTGGTAAAACTATGCCAATCTATGGTAAATTCTACATTGTTAGGCTCTTTAAATAGTTTTTGTTAAAAAAAATTCGTTAAATCCGACAACTTCTACTTTGGGAAAAAAGTGATAAAATATTAAAACTTTTCCAGAGTTCAGTAATACATTCAGGACGTACTGGGCATCACCTGAAGCATAATGAGCACTTTACTTTTTACCGTTTGGGAGATATAAACGTTTTTGTCGCAGTATTTAAATACATTACAACAGACACTTTTAACATGCACTAAACTTTATATACAAGCAATTAATATAAAATGTGGTAAAACTATGCCAATCTATGGTAATTTCTACATTGTTAGGCTCTTTAAATAGTTTTTGTTTAAAAAATTCGTTAGATTCGACAACTTCTACTTTGGGAAAAAAGTGATAAAATATTAAAACTTTTCCAGAATTCAGTAATACATTCAGGACTTGCTGGGGAATAACCTGTAGCTTAATGAGCTCTTTACCTTGTACCGTTTCCGAGATATAAACGTTTTTGTCGCAGTATTTAAATACATTACAATAGACACTTTTAACATGCACTAAACGTTATATACAAGCAATTAATATAAAACGTGGTAAAACTATGCCAAT
Source organism: Prosapia bicincta (assembly GCA_036971475.1). Classification (NCBI taxonomy): domain Eukaryota; kingdom Metazoa; phylum Arthropoda; class Insecta; order Hemiptera; family Cercopidae; genus Prosapia; species Prosapia bicincta. The sequence goes on along the minus strand of JBAIZL010000004.1, from coordinate 267,618,277 downwards.
CTATGGTAAATTCTACATTGTTAGGGTCTTTAAATAGTTTTTGTTTCAAAAAAGTTGTTAAATCCCTAAATTTCATTGTTGGGGCCAAAAAGTGACAAAATTCTAAACCTTCTCCAGGGTACAGTAATAAATTCAGGACGTGCTTAGGAATATCCTGTAGCATAATGAGCTCTTTACTTTGTACCGTTTCCGAGATATAAACGTTTTTGTAGCAGTATTTAAATACATTACAATAGACACTTTTAACATGCACTAAACTTTATATACAAGCAATTAATAAAAAATGTAGTAAAACTATGCCAATCTATGGTAAATTCTACATTTTTAGGATCTTTAAATAGTTTTTGTTTCAAAAAATTCGTTAAATCCGACAACTTTTACTTTGGGAAAAAAGTGATAAAATATTAAAACTTTTCCAGAGTTCAGTAATACATTCAGGACGTAATGGAGAATCAACTTTAGCATAATGAGCTCTTTACTTTGTACCGTTTGCGAGATATAAACGTTTTTGTAGCAGTATTTAAATACATTACAATAGACACTTTTAACATGCACTAAACTATATATATAAGCAATTAATATAAAATGTGGTTAAACTATGCCAATCTATGGTAAATTCTACATTGTTAGGCACTTTAAATAGTTTATGTTTCAAAAAAAGTTGTTAAATCCGTAAACTTCATTGTTAGGGCCAAAAAGTGACAAAATTCTAAACCTTCTCCAGGGTACAGTAATACATAAAGGACGTGCTGGGGAATAACCTGTAGCATAATGAGCTCTTTACTTTTACCGTTTCCGAGATATAAACGTTTTTGTAGCAGTATTTAAATACATTACAATAGACACTTTTGACATGCACTAAACTTTATATACAAGCAATTAATATAAAATGTGGTAAAAGTATGCCAATATATGGAAAATTCTACATTGTTAGGCTCTTTAAATAGTTTTTGTTTCAAAAAATTCGTTAAAGCCGACAACTTCTACTTTGGGGAAAAAGTGATAAAATATTAAAACTTTTCCAGAGTTCAGTAATACATTCAGGACGTACTGGGGGATCACCAGAAGCATAATGAGCTCTTTACTTTGTACCGTTTGGGAAATATAAACGTTTTTGTAGCAGTATTTAAATACATTACAATAGACACTTTTAACATGCACTAAACTTTATATACAAGCAATTAATATAAAATGTGGTAAAACTATGCCAATCTATGGTAAATTCTACATTGTTAGGCTCTTTAAATAGTTTTTGTTTCAAAAAAGTTGTTAAATCCGTAAACATCATTGTTGGGGCCAAAAAGTGACGAAATTCTAAACCTTCTCCAGGGTACAGTAATACATTCAGGACGTGCTGTGGAATAACCTATAGCATAATGAGCTCTTTACTTTGTACAGTTTGCGAGATATAAACGTTTTTGTCGCAGTATTTAAATACATTACAATAGACACTTTTAATATGCACTAAACTTTATATACAAGCAATTATTGTAAAATGTGGTAAAACTATGCCAATCTATGGTAAATTCTACATTGTTAGGCTCTTTAAATAGTTTTTGTTTCAAAAAAGTTGTTAAATCCGTAAATTTCTTTGTTGGGGCCAAATAGTGACAAAATTCTAAACCTTCTCCAGGCTACAGTAATACATTCATGACGTGCTGGGGAATAACCTGTAGCATAATGAGCCCTTTACTTTGTACCGTTTGCGATATATAAACGTTTTTGTAGCAGTATTTAAATATATTACAATAGACAGTTTAAACATGCACTAAACTTTATATACAAGCAATTAATATAAAATGTGGTAAAACTATGCCAATCTATGGTAAATTCTACATTGTTAGGCTCTTTAAATAGTTTTTGATTCAAAAAAGTTGTTAAATCCGTAAACTTCATTGTTGGGGCCAAAAAGTGACAAAACTCTAAACCTTCTCCAGGGTACAGTAATACATTCAGGACGTGCTGGGGAATAACCTGTAGTATAATGTGCTCTTTACTTTGTACCGTTTGCGAGATATAAACGTTTTTGTAGCAGTATTTAAATACATTACAATAGACACTTTTAACATGCACTAAACTTTATATACAAGCAATTAATATAAAGTGTGGTAAAACTATGCCAATACTATGGTAAATTCTACATTGTTAGGCTCTTTAAATAGTTTTTGATTCAAAAAAGTTGTTTAATCCGTAAACTTCATTGTTGGGGCCAAAAAGTGAAAATATTCTAAACCTTATCCAGGGTACAGTAATACAGTCAGGACGTGCTGGGGAATAACCTGTAGTATAATGAGCTCTTTACTTTGTACGTTTGCGAGATATAAACGTTTTTGTAGCAGTATTTAAATACATTACAATAGACACTTTTAACATGCACTAAACTTTATATACAAGCAATTAATATAAAATGTGGTAAAACTATGCCAATCTATGGTAAATTCTACATTGTTAGGTTCTTTAAATAGTTTTTGTTTCAAAAAAGTTGTTAAATCCGTAAATTTCTTTGTTGGGGCCAAATAGTGACAAAATTCTAAACCTTCTCCAGGCTACAGTAATACATTCATGACGTGCTGGGGAATAACCTGTAGTATAATGAGCTCTTTACTCTGTACCGTTTGCGAGATATAAATGTTTTTGTAGCAGTATTCAAATACATTACAATAGACACTTTAAACATGCACTAAACTAAATATACAAGCAATTAATATAAAATGTGTTAAAACTATGCCAATCTGTGGTAAATTCTACATTTTTAGGCTCTTTAAATAGTTTTTGTTTCAAAAAATTCGTTAAATCCGACATCTACTGTGAGGGAAAAGTGATAAAATATTAAAACTTTTCCAGAGTTCAGTAATACATTCAGGACGTGCTAGGGAATCACCTGTAGCATAATGAGCTCTTAACTTTGTACCGTTTGCGAGATATAAACTGTTTTGTAGCAGTATATAAATACATTACAATAGACACTTTAAACAATCACTAAACTTTATATACAAACAATTAAAATAAAATGTGGTAAAACTATGCCAATATATGGTAAATTCTACATTGTTAGGCTCTTTAAATAGTTTTTGTTTCAAAAAAGTTGTTAAATCCGTAAACTTCATTGTTGGGGCCAAAAAGTGACAAAATTTTAAACCTTCTCCAGGGTACAGTAATACATTCATGACGTGCTGGGGAATAACCTGTAGCATAATGAGCTCTTAACTTTGTACCGTTTGCGAGATATAACCGTTTTTGTAGCAGTATTTAAATACATTACAATAGACACTTTAAACATGCACTAAACTAAATATACAAGCAATTAATATAAAATGTGGTAAAGCTATGCTAATCTATGGTAAATTCTACATTGTTAGGCTCTTTAAATAGTTTTTGATTCAAAACATTCGTTAAATCCGACAACTTCTACTTTGGGGAAAAAGTGATAAAATATTAAAACTTTTCCAGAGTTCAGTAATACATTCAGGACGTACTGGGGAGTCACCTGTAGCATAATGAGCTCTTTACTTTGTACCGTTTGCGAGATATAAACGTTTTTGTAGCAGTATTTAAATACATTACAATAGACACTTTAAACATAAACTAAACTTTATATACAAGCAATTAATATATAATGTGGTAAAACTATGTCAATCTATGGTAAATTCTACATTGTTAGGCTCTTTAAATAGTTTTTGTTTCAAAAAAGTCGTTAAATCCGACATCTACTTTGAGGAAAAAGTGATAAAATATAAAAACTTTTCTAGAGTTCAGTAATACATTCAGGACGTACTGGGGAATCACCTGTAGCATAATGAGCTCTTTACTTTGTACCGTTTGCGAGATATAAACGTTTTTGTAGCAGTATATAAATAAATTACAATAGACACTTTAAACAATCACTAAACTTTATATACAAACAATTAATATAAAATGTGTTAAAACTATGCAAATCTATGGTAAATTCTACATTGTTAGGCTCTTTAAATAGTTTTTGCTTCAAAAAAGTTGTTAAATCCGTAAACTTCATTGTTGGGGCCAAAAAGTGACAAAATTCTAAACCTTCTCCAGGGTACAGTAATACATTCAGGACGTGCTGGGGAATAACCTGTAGCATAATGAGCTCTATACTTTGGACCGTTTGCGAGATATAAAAGTTTTTGTAGCAGTATTTAAATACATTACAATAGATACTTTAAACATGCACTAAACTAAATATACAAGCAATTAATGTAAAATGTGGTAAAACTATGCCAATCTGTGGTACATTCTACATTGTTAGGCTCTTTAAATAGTTTTTGTTTCATAAAAGTTGTTAAATCCGTAAACTTCATTGTTGGGGCCAAAAAGTGACAAAATTCTAAACGTTCTCCAGGGTACAGTAATACATTCAGGACGTGCTGGGGAATAACCTGTAGCATAATGAGCTCTTACCTTTTTACCCTTTGCGAGATATAGACGTTTTTGTAGCAGTATTTAAATACATTACAATAGACACTTTAAACATGCACTAAAATTTATATACAAGCAATAATATAAAATGTGGTAAAACTATGCCAATCTATGGTAAATTATACATTGTTAGGCTCTTTAAATAGTTTTTGATTCAAAAAATTCGTTAAATCCGACAACTTCTACTTTGGGGAAAACGTGATAAAATATTAAAACTTTTCTAGATTTCAGTAATACATTCAGGACGTACTGGGGAATCACCTGTAGCATAATGAGCTCTTTACTTTGTACCGTTTGCGAGATATAAACGTTTTTGTAGCAGTATATAAATAAATTACAATAGACACTTTAAACAATCACTAAACTTTATATACAAACAATTAATATAAAATGTGTTAAAACTATGCAAATCTATGGTAAATTCTACATTGTTAGGCTCTTTAAATAGTTTTTGTTTCAAAAAAGTTGTTAAATCCGTAAACTTCATTGTTGGGGCCAAAAAGTGACAAAATTCTAAACCTTCCCCAGGGTACAGTAATACATTCAGGACGTACTGGGTAATAGCCTGTAGCATAATGAGCTCTTTACTTTGTACCGTTTGCGAGATATAAACGTTTTTGTAGCAGTATTTAAATACATTACAATAGACACTTTTAACATGCACTAAACTTTATATACAAGCAATTAATATAAAATGTGGTAAAACTATGCCAATCTATGGTAAATTGTACATTGTTAGGCTCTTTAAATAGTTTTTGCTTCAAAAAAGTTGTTAAATCCGTAAACTTCATTGTTGGGGCCAAAAAGTGACAAAATTCTAAACCTTCTCCAGGGTACAGTAATACATTCAGGACGTGCTGGGGAATAACCTGTAGCATAATGAGCTCTATACTTTGTACCGTTTGCGAGATATAAAAGTTTTTGTAGCAGTATTTAAATAGATTACAATAGATACTTTAAACATGCACTAAACTAAATATACATGCAATTAATGTAAAATGTGGTAAAACTATGCCAATCTATGGTAAATTCCTCATTGTTAGGCTCTTTAAATAGTTTTTGATTCAAAAAAGTTGTTATATCCGTAAACTTCATTGTTGGGGCCAAAAAGTGACAAAATTCTAAACCTTCTCCAGGGTACAGTAATACATTCATGACGTGCTGGGGAATAACCTGTAGCATAATGAGCTCTTTACTCTCTACCGTTTGCGAGATATAAACGTTTTTGTAGCAGTATTTAAATACATTACAATAGACACTTTAAACATGCACTAAACTAAATATACAAGCAATTAATGTAAAATGTGGTAAAACTATGCCAATCTGTGGTACATTCTACATTGTTAGGCTCTTTAAATAGTTTTTGTTTCAAAAAAGTTGTTAAATCCGTAAACTTCATTGTTGGGGCCAAAAAGTGACAAAATTCTAAACCTTCTCCAGGGTACAGTAATACATTCAGGACGTGCTGGGGAATAACCTGTAGCATAATGAGCTCTTTACTTTGTACCCTTTGCGAGATATAAACGTTTTTGTCGCAGTATTTAAATACATTACAATAGACACTTTAAACATGCACTAAAATTTATATACAAGCAATAATATAAAATGTGGTAAAACTATGCCAATCTATGGTAAATTCTACATTGTTAGGCTCTTTAAATAGTTTTTGATTCAAAAAATTCGTTAAATCCGACAACTTCTACTTTGGGGAAAACGTGATAAAATATTAAAACTTTTCCAGAGTTCAGTAATACATTCAGGACGTGCTGGGGAGTAACCTGTAGCATAATGAGCTCTTTACTTTGTACTGTTTGCGAGATATAAACGTTTTTGTAGCAGTATTTAAATACATTACAATAGACACTTTTAACATGCACAAAACTTTATATACAAGCAATTAATACAAAATGTGGTAAAACTATGCCAATCTATGGTAAATTCTACATTGTTAGGCTCTTTAAATAGTTTTTGTTTCAAAATAGTTGTTAAATCCGTAAACTTCATTGTTGGGGCCAAAAAGTGACAAAATTCTAAACCTTCTCCAGGGTACAGTAATACATTCAGGACGTACTGGGTAATAGCCTGTAGCATAATGAGCTCTTTACTTTGTACCGTTTGCGAGATATAAACGTTTTTGTAGCAGTATTTAAATACATTACAATAGACACTTTTAACATGCACTAAACTTTATATACAAGCAATTAATATAAAATGTGGTAAAACTATGCCAATCTATGGTAAATTCTACATTGTTAGGCTCTTTAAATAGTTTTTGTTTCAAAAAAGTCGTTAAATCCGACATCTACTTTGAGGAAAAGTGATAAAATATTAAAACTTTTCTAGAGTTCAGTAATACATTCAGGACGTACTGGGGAATCACCTGTAGCATTATGAGCTCTTTACTTTGTACCGTTTGCGATATATAAATGTTTTTGTAGCAGTATATAAATACATTACAATAGACACTTTAAACATGCACTAAACTTTATATACAAACAATTAATATAAAATGTGTTAAAACTATGCAAATCTATGGTAAATTCTACATTGTTAGGCTCTTTAAATAGTTTTTGTTTCAAAAAAGTTGTTAAATCCGTAAACTTCATTGTTGGGGCCAAAAAGTGACAAAATTCTAAACCTTCTCCAGGGTACAGTAATACATTCAGGACGTGCTGGGGAATAACCTGTAGCATAATGAGCTCTATACTTTGGACCGTTTGCGAGATATAAAAGTTTTTGTAGCAGTATTTAAATACATTACAATAGATACTTTAAACATGCACTAAACTAAATATACAAGCAATTAATGTAAAATGTGGTAAAACTATGCCAATCTGTGGTACATTCTACATTGTTAGGCTCTTTAAATAGTTTTTGTTTCAAAAAAGTTGTTAAATCCGTAAACTTCATTGTTGGGGCCAAAAAGTGACAAAATTCTAAACGTTCTCCAGGGTACAGTAATACATTCAGGACGTGCTGGGGAATAACCTGTAGCATAATGAGCTCTTACCTTTTTACCCTTTGCGAGATATAGACGTTTTTGTAGCAGTATTTAAATACATTACAATAGACACTTTAAACATGCACTAAAATTTATATACAAGCAATAATATAAAATGTGGTAAAACTATGCCAATCTATGGTAAATTATACATTGTTAGGCTCTTTAAATAGTTTTTGATTCAAAAAATTCGTTAAATCCGACAACTTCTACTTTGGGGAAAACGTGATAAAATATTAAAACTTTTCTAGATTTCAGTAATACATTCAGGACGTACTGGGGAATCACCTGTAGCATAATGAGCTCTTTACTTTGTACCGTTTGCGAGATATAAACGTTTTTGTAGCAGTATATAAATAAATTACAATAGACACTTTAAACAATCACTAAACTTTATATACAAACAATTAATATAAAATGTGTTAAAACTATGCAAATCTATGGTAAATTCTACATTGTTAGGCTCTTTAAATAGTTTTTGTTTCAAAAAAGTTGTTAAATCCGTAAACTTCATTGTTGGGGCCAAAAAGTGACAAAATTCTAAACCTTCCCCAGGGTACAGTAATACATTCAGGACGTACTGGGTAATAGCCTGTAGCATAATGAGCTCTTTACTTTGTACCGTTTGCGAGATATAAACGTTTTTGTAGCAGTATTTAAATACATTACAATAGACACTTTTAACATGCACTAAACTTTATATACAAGCAATTAATATAAAATGTGGTAAAACTATGCCAATCTATGGTAAATTGTACATTGTTAGGCTCTTTAAATAGTTTTTGCTTCAAAAAAGTTGTTAAATCCGTAAACTTCATTGTTGGGGCCAAAAAGTGACAAAATTCTAAACCTTCTCCAGGGTACAGTAATACATTCAGGACGTGCTGGGGAATAACCTGTAGCATAATGAGCTCTATACTTTGTACCGTTTGCGAGATATAAAAGTTTTTGTAGCAGTATTTAAATAGATTACAATAGATACTTTAAACATGCACTAAACTAATTATACATGCAATTAATGTAAAATGTGGTAAAACTATGCCAATCTATGGTAAATTCCTCATTGTTAGGCTCTTTAAATAGTTTTTGATTCAAAAAAGTTGTTATATCCGTAAACTTCATTGTTGGGGCCAAAAAGTGACAAAATTCTAAACCTTCTCCAGGGTACAGTAATACATTCATGACGTGCTGGGGAATAACCTGTAGCATAATGAGCTCTTTACTCTCTACCGTTTGCGAGATATAAACGTTTTTGTAGCAGTATTTAAATACATTACAATAGACACTTTAAACATGCACTAAACTAAATATACAAGCAATTAATGTAAAATGTGGTAAAACTATGCCAATCTGTGGTACATTCTACATTGTTAGGCTCTTTAAATAGTTTTTGTTTCAAAAAAGTTGTTAAATCCGTAAACTTCATTGTTGGGGCCAAAAAGTGACAAAATTCTAAACCTTCTCCAGGGTACAGTAATACATTCAGGACGTGCTGGGGAATAACCTGTAGCATAATGAGCTCTTTACTTTGTACCCTTTGCGAGATATAAACGTTTTTGTCGCAGTATTTAAATACATTACAATAGACACTTTAAACATGCACTAAAATTTATATACAAGCAATAATATAAAATGTGGTAAAACTATGCCAATCTATGGTAAATTCTACATTGTTAGGCTCTTTAAATAGTTTTTGATTCAAAAAATTCGTTAAATCCGACAACTTCTACTTTGGGGAAAACGTGATAAAATATTAAAACTTTTCCAGAGTTCAGTAATACATTCAGGACGTGCTGGGGAGTAACCTGTAGCATAATGAGCTCTTTACTTTGTACTGTTTGCGAGATATAAACGTTTTTGTAGCAGTATTTAAATACATTACAATAGACACTTTTAACATGCACAAAACTTTATATACAAGCAATTAATACAAAATGTGGTAAAACTATGCCAATCTATGGTAAATTCTACATTGTTAGGCTCTTTAAATAGTTTTTGTTTCAAAATAGTTGTTAAATCCGTAAACTTCATTGTTGGGGCCAAAAAGTGACAAAATTCTAAACCTTCTCCAGGGTACAGTAATACATTCAGGACGTACTGGGTAATAGCCTGTAGCATAATGAGCTCTTTACTTTGTACCGTTTGCGAGATATAAACGTTTTTGTAGCAGTATTTAAATACATTACAATAGACACTTTTAACATGCACTAAACTTTATATACAAGCAATTAATATAAAATGTGGTAAAACTATGCCAATCTATGGTAAATTCTACATTGTTAGGCTCTTTAAATAGTTTTTGTTTCAAAAAAGTCGTTAAATCCGACATCTACTTTGAGGAAAAGTGATAAAATATTAAAACTTTTCTAGAGTTCAGTAATACATTCAGGACGTACTGGGGAATCACCTGTAGCATTATGAGCTCTTTACTTTGTACCGTTTGCGATATATAAATGTTTTTGTAGCAGTATATAAATACATTACAATAGACACTTTAAACATGCACTAAACTTTATATACAAACAATTAATATAAAATGTGTTAAAACTATGCAAATCTATGGTAAATTCTACATTGTTAGGCTCTTTAAATAGTTTTTGTTTCAAAAAAGTTGTTAAATCCGTAAACTTCATTGTTGGGGCCTAAAAGTGACAAAATTCTAAACGTTCTCCAGGGTACAGTAATACATTCAGGACGTGCTGGGGAATAACCTGTAGCATAATGAGCTCTTTACTTTGTACCGTTTGCGAGATATAAACGTTATTGTAGCAGTATTGAAATATATTACAATAGACACTTTAAACATGCACTAAACTTTATATACAAGCAAGTAATATAAAATGTGGTAAAACTATGCCAATCTATGGTAAAGTCTACATTGTTAGGCTTTTTAAATAGTTTTTGTTTCAAAAAATTCGTTAAATCCGACATCTACTTTGAGGAAAAAGTGATAAAATATTAAAACTTTTCTAGAGTTCAGTAATACATTCAGGACTAACTGGGGAATCACCTGTAGCATAATGAGCTCTTTACTTTGTACCGTTTGCGAGATATAAACGTTTTTGTAGCAGTATATAAATATATTACAATAGACACTTTAAACATGCACTAAACTTTATATACAAACAATTAATATAACATATGTTAAAACTATGCCAATCTATGGTTAATTCTACATTGTTAGGCTCTTTAAATAGTTTTTGGTTCAAAAAATTCGTTAAATCCGTAAACTCCATTGTTGGGGCCAAAAAGTGACAAAATTCTAAACCTTCAGGGTACAGTAATACATTCAGGACGTGCTGGGGAATAACCTGTAGCATAATGAGCTCTTTACTTTGTACCGTTTGCGAGATATAAACGTTTTTGTAGCAGTATTTAAATACATTACAATAGACACTTTTAACATGCACTAAAATTTATATACAAGCAATTAATATAAAATGTGGTAAAACTATGCCAATCTATGGTAAATTCTACATTGTTAGGCTCTTTAAATAGTTTTTGTTTAAAAAAATTCGTTAAATCCGACAACTTTTACTTTGGGGGAAAACTGATAAAATATTAAAACTTTTCCAGAGTTCAGTAATACATTAAGGACGTACTGGGGAATCACCTGTAACATAATGAGCTCTTTACTTTGTATCGTTTGCGAGATATAAACGTATTTGTAACAGTATTTAAATACGAGTGACTAAGATAAAATAAAATTTTATGTTTTGCTGTCCTTCTATAGAAGCTGTAGGTTCTTGATATTCTTTATCCAAATGGTTGTATATATTATTTACATTGAAAAAATATTATTGTGGACAGTATTTAAAGTGCAACAAGAGAGACATAAAAGGAAGAGGACAAACCAGAATCCCAATTCAAAAGGGAAGATACGTGTACAGTTTGGTGAATATGGGGAACATAACACTGATGGTACATTTAAAAGAAGAGAGAATGTATTTTTAAACAATATAAGTTTGATGTGATATATTTTACATTGCTTATTAAAGAATCATGAAGTTGTATGCACTCTTCTTAATACTAGCTTTAGATTTATACGGTAAATAAACACACTCTTTGTATGTATACTTTATAAACACACACATTACTTTGTATGGACTATAACCTGGCGAGTAGGGAACAGCTATTATATTCCCTTTAGCTTGTAGAGATGAGGTGTTACCTTGGGTATAATTGTGGCTCTCTTAAATAGGGTTGTGTGGTGCTATGGTGTGAAGAAGTAGGCAACCCTTGTAGGGGAATAACACGAAACTGGAGACACAAAAATGCTTTAGCTGATATGATGCATCTCCAAGCATCTTGGTAGAATAAATATTCCAGAATACAAGTGAAGTACAGTGAAATGAGTGCTTAGCATTATTATATCAGTAGTTTAGATTTGCTATTTAAATTTCTGTTATTCAAGGTCTTAGTAGACCTGATATACGCATAGCTTTGTATAAATAGTATTCTATTATAACGAATGTTTTGAAACGTTTTGATCAAAATGAAGAGTCTCGATAATTCGAGGTAAATGGGACCGAGATCCCCTCGGATCACTGCAAAACTCGGATTGCACGGATGTAGGTTCCTGTGCATTAGCAAATATAAGAGGACTGCATATAGATATTTCTAGGATTGCAGACTCATTTCTTTTGCATACCATATTCATAAAAACATTTCTTAGAAGCCCAACTCATTTCCTTTGCATGTCATAGATATAAGAATTTCTTGAAACAAATACTACTTAAAGAAATTATTTTGAGTGGCAAATATTAGACCCTGAATAGGTGAAGATTTCTACCTAAAAAAGGTTCAAAGTTTTATTTTTTCAGAAAAAAACATATTTTAACTAGATAAAACAGACATTATTTAACAGTTTACAGGATTACTAATATACATCCTTATTAATTGTACACTATATTTTCTGATAGCATATGATTTCTTCACAAAATATTGAAAATATTATAATTGTAACATATATCAAAAAAGAATTAAGCAACATAAAATCTAAATTATAAATATTTTGTTAAAAAGTACTGTATTTTATTTAATTTTTAAAAAGAAATGGATATATATCGAAATCTTGTTGCTGTTTATGACGAGCTGGTTGTTAATTACTTATTACACTTTTGCTATTACTTGCGACTAGACTTTTTGTTAACTAAAGGTTGTTAAATTGTTAACTTATACTTTTAGGAAACGTTTTCGTCTTACGACTTCTTCAGCCTTGTATTTTTGCCGCTAGGAATACTGCAGTTGTACTTTCTTGGTAGCATTTTTTGAAAGTTAGAAGTGATTTGATCGAAGGGTATGTGTGATCTGTGCCGTGTTTGTTCATTTAGGATGACATTTTTATGTGAGTTGCTAAGTTTATATATTTCATACTGTTCTAGTCTGTTGAATTTATGGCCTTCGTTGCATGTATGGAGGATGCTCATGTTATTTCCCATACTTTTGCACGAGTGTTTAGTGTCCATGAGGTGATTTGCGAAGGTGGATTCAATAGTAGTGTGCAGTGCGCTTTTGTGATTTTTATATCTTTCGGCGAAAGATCTGCCTGTTAGTCCAATATAGAACATATTGCAGTTTGGACCGTTTCCAGTTTGTAGAGGTTTGACCTTCTATACATAAAATTGTTTATTAAAATGTCTTTACATTAAATAGTATACGTTCATGTAAATAAACGTTAGTTAAATAAACGTGACTTCCATAGGAAACTTTACACACACACTCACACAAACACACACATACACACACGCACCCACATGCATACACACACACACACACACACACACACACACAAACAAACGCACATGCGCGCGCACACACACACACACTCACACAAACACACGCACCCACATGCATACATACACACACACACACACACACACACACACACACACACACACACACACACACACACACACACACACTCACACACACGCACATGCACACACACACACACACAAACACACAAACACACGCACCCACATGCATACACACACACTCACACACACACACGCACATGCGCACACACACACACACACTCACACAAACACACACACACACACACTCACACAAACACACCCACACACGCACCTACAGCATATACACACACACTCACACAAACACACCCACACACGCACCTACACCATACACACACACACGCGCGCGCACCTACATGCATACACACACACACTCACACACACGCACATGCGCGCACACACATACTCACGCAAACCCACACAGACACACACACGCACCCACATGCATACACACACACACGCGCGCGCACATGCGCGCACACACACACACTCACACAAACACACACACACACCTATAACCACACACACACACACACACACACACCTATAACCACACACACACACACACACACACACACACACACCTATAACCACACACACACACACACACACACACACACACACACACACACACACACACACACACACACACACACACACACACACACACACACACACACACACACACACACACACACACACACACACACACACACACTCACACACACACACACACACACACACACACATACACACACACACACACACACACACACACACACACACAGACACACACTCACACTCACAAGCACACAAATACGACAATGCATATATAATTAGCACCATTAAACACATATTTATTAGAAAATATATATGTAATAAATACGCAAACTAAAATCTCAAATATAAGTATGGACTCTTTGATTTAATACATTGACACAAGCACAATAAATTAAATGTATTTTATAATGTTTGAATGTCTAGTTAATAAATAGTTGTTTAATTTTGCGTTGCTGTAAAACATTTGCATGCTCCATTGACATAAGTAAAACCAACCTACTTTGTTTCAGACCGAGCTGATGAAGACGGTGTTGAAAGTGAAATATAACATGGTATTCAACTTAGTTGGCATTGGCGCTCAAAGACTTCTTTCATTTTTGAAGCAATGGAGGGTTTTCAGGGATATAGTCGAGATGGACTAGATAATTATATTTCAATTTTTATGACAAAAAAGTACCTTAGACAACCTATATTATATTGGTGAAAATTAAAAGCCATGTAGGAATTGTCCTGTTTGAATTTACGTCTAGATTATTATTATTATTTTTATTTGTACCTTAATCAAATATAATTTACCTCCATTTTTTTTTTGTATTAGAATGACACTGTTATGCAGAATATTCATTTCGATTTTTCAGGCCTGTAACAAACACAAAAACAGTTTTAATCATAATGTACAGTTAATAATTAATACACAAAAACCTCTTAACCACAAACTTTCTTTAATTTACCCTAATGTACATTTCAGTCACAAAGTAACCATCCTCAGAGGGATAACATACCTTCCTATGTTATCCCTCTGAGGATGGTTACTTTGTAACTGAAATGTAGGTTAGGGTAAATTAAAGAAAGTTTGTGGTTAAGAGGTTTTGTGTATTTATTATTAAATTCAACCACAGTATATTCCTTATAAATAGTAATAATGTACAGTTCCCTTATAGTCATTTCACCCATTCATTTTTATTCCCCATTCATCCCTCATTAGTAATTTATATTAATATGTTCTTCAACCTAAAACACCAAAAAATTACTGTATCTAATATCTACAGTTATAGCAACAGAATGAGAATTAAAGTCTGTAAAGAAAATGTAAAATAAATAATTGTATAATTTTATTATTTATTACATCCTTGTTAACATAAAAAAGTTTTGGATTTTATTATAACATATGCCTTTTGAGTTGATGTTAAGTAATATGTTATAATAATGGTAAATTTATAAATATACTAATACCAGAAATTGTAGACACATAGGCCAGAAATGTTTTTAAAAAAATTTTAAAATAAACCAGAATAAATGAGTAGGTATTTGTTATAAAGTGTCTAAAAACTTTGATATTTCATTGACTCAGTAGAGTGTACCTGAAACTTTTCTAACTCCAATATAGTTAGAGATGTGGATAGTAAATATTTGAAAAGAGATAGTTTTTCACAAACAACAAAAGCATGGGCAATTGAGGATGAATTCTATTCTATTGGCTGAATTCAAAAAGTTAAGTGAGATAAGATGTGTAGTTTAATTTGGGAAGGTAGTAATCTGAAAGCCCTAAATTGTGAACAATAAAATGAGGTAAGTAAACTTTGTTTCTTAATTTTAGAAAGAATAGGTTACATCAGATTTAGCATGTATTTATGTATTAGGTATTTGGGTAAAAGAGTTAGTGAGGTAAATTTCCACGCTTAAATATATTTTCAGGGTTATGTATAAGATGAAATACAGTTGAAGGCCAGCTAACCAATAAAACCTGTGTTAGTTCTAGAACAAATCTTAGAAATAATTTCCAACACTTGACAGTTAGTTTCTTTATTATTATCTTTGATGATAGAAAAGGAGCAATGAGGACTTTGAAGAAATAGGAGGCTACAACACTGCTCATTCTAAGTTCAAGAAGGAAAGATAAAATAGCTTTCATTTTGAGAAAAATACATGGCTGAATCAGAACTTACAAAGGTTCATAACATTGTAAAAAATAGAATAAATCTATACAGCTATTTTAATAGATCTTATTACTCCATTCATAACCAAACATGTCAAAATTGTTAGTTCAATTTTGCAGTTGCTAGTTCAAGGCGATAATTGTAGAATTGTTTAAAAACACCACAAAAATTAGTTCTTAATTTTTTTCTGTTTTCAAAATACGAGTATATAAGAATGTTAAGTACAACTGGGTTTTAATATTTTGATACAGTGCTGAAAAATATGATAAATGCAAAGATGGTATAAATATTATGTTACCAACTTTTTAACATTAAAATATCATTAATAGGAACAAATAAATTTGGTACAGTTATTACATTTCTGAAAGCATTGAGTTTAGTTAGTTCTGTATATACTTATATGTTCTACAATTTTAATTTCTATACAGATGTACACATTATCTTTATCTAAGTAAAAGTGTTCCTGTATTTTATATCGTTTTTAAATTTTACATTGTAATATGTCATCTCTTAAATAATCTATATGTAGTGCTTCTCTGCCTTTGAATATTACAAAATAAAAAAGGAACAACAACACGACTCTGTGCAACTGTACACTAAACCTAGATATTAATATGCTCCATAAATTACATGGAACCAAAAGATGCTGACCCTAAGTTTCTAGAAGCTATGTAAAATTGTTAAATTAAAATAGTTGATGAAATCATTGAAAAAAAAAGACATTTACAATAAAAACCCTAATCTTAATTATAATATACAATAATAAAAATATGTTCCTTAAAATTAAAATTAAAAAATAATTATACATAGAACTACAATTTGTTAAAAATAAATATTTAAATTGTAGCTTAATAACATGAGTCTTACAATTGAATGTAGTTACTCATGGAAGAGTTCGTCTATATCAATTGTAGGTGTAAAATTGTATCACTTTTTTGCCTCAAAAACGTTATGAATTAGTTCATGGATTTAGGGGGTTTTTTTAAAAGAAAAAACACACTATTTAAAGAGCCAAAAACAATGCAGAATTGACGATAGTTTTGAATAGTTTTACCAGATTTTATAATAATAGCTTTTACACAAAGGTTGAAGTTTACGTATTTAACATTTTTTTTTGTAAAGAAAACACTATTTAAAGATCCTAAACAATGACGTATTTGCCATTATCCCATAGTTTTACCAGATTTTAATATTAATAACTTGTATATAAGTTTGAAGGTTACGGATATAATAATTTTTTTGAAAAAAAACACTATTTAAAGAGCCTAAACAATGCAGAATTGACCATAGTTTTGGATAGTTTTACCAGATTTTATAATAATGACTTTTACACAAAGGTTGAAGTTTACGTATTTAACATTTTTTTTGTAAAGAAAACACTATTTAAAGATCCTAAACAATGACGTATTTGCCATATTGCCATAGTTTTACCATATATTAATATTAATAACTTTTATATAAATTTGAAGTTTGCGGATATTATAATTTTTTTGAAAAAAAAAAACACTAATTAATGATCCTACACAATGCAGAATTAACCATAGTTTTACCGATTTTATAATTATTACCTGTTTATGAAGGTTAGTGTATCTTTAATATGTTTAACGTAAAGTATTTAAAAACTGCTACAAAAACGTTTATATCTTGCAAGCGGTACAAAGTAAAGAGCTCGTTATGTTAAAGTTATTCCCCAGTACGTCCTGAATGTATTACTGTACTCTGGGGAATTTTTAAAATTTTATCACTTTTTTTGCCCCAAATAAGTTATGAATTATAATAGTTCATGGATTTAGGGTTTTTTTTTAAAAAATTACACTATTTAAGACCATAACAATGCAGAATTTAAGATTGATTTGCATAGTTTTACCAGATTTTACAATATTAGCTTTTACACAAAGGTTGAAGTTTACGGATTTAACATTTTATTCGTAAAAAAACACTATTTAAAGATCCTAATCAATGAAGTATTTGCCATATTCCCATAGTTTTACCAGATTTTAATATTAATAACTTGTATATAAGTTTGAAGGTTACGGATATAATCATTTTTTTGAAAAAAAACCACTATTTAAAGAGCCTGAACAATGCAGAATTGACCATAGTTTTGCATAGTTTTACCAGATTTTATAATAATAGCTTTTACACAAAGGTTGAAGTTTACGTATTTAACATTTTTTTTGCAAAGAAGACACTGTTTAAAGATACTAAACAATGCCGTATTTGCCATATTCCCATAGTTTTACCAGATTTTAATATTAATAGCATGTATATAAGTTAGAAGGTTACGGATATAATGATTTTTTTTAAAAAAAAAACACTATTTAAAGATACTAAACAATGCAGAACTTACCATAGATTCGCATAGCTTTAGCAGATGTTAAATTAATAGCTTGTATACAAAGGTTGAAGTTTACGGATATAACAAATTTTTGAAAAAAACACGATTAAAGATACTAAACAATGCAGAACTTACCATAGATTCGCATAGCTTTAGCAGATGTTAAATTAATAGCTTGTATACAAAGGTTGAAGTTTACGGGATTAACAAATTTTTTGAAAAATCACGATTAAAGATACTAAACAATGCAGAACTAACCATAGATTCGCATAGCTTTAGCAGATGTTAAATTAATTGCTTGTATAAAGAGGTTGAAATTTACGAATTTAAAAAATTTTTTGAAAAAAACACGATTTAAGATACAAAACAATGCAGAACTTGCCATAGATTCGCATAGCTTTAGCAGATGTTAAATTAATAACTTTTATACAAAGGTTGAAGTTTACGGGTTTAACAAATTTTTTGAAAAAACACTATTAAAGTTACTAAATAATGCAGAACTTACCATAGATTCGCAGAGCTTTAGCAGATGTTAAATTAATAGCTTGTATACAAAGGTTGAAGTTTACGGGTTTAACAAATTTTTGAAAAAAAACACAATTAAAGATACTAAACAATGCAGAACTTACCATAGATTCCCATAGATATAGCAGATGTTAAATTAATAGCTTGTATAAAAAGGTTGAAGTTTACGGATTTAACAAATTTTTGAAAAAAACATGATTAAAGATATTAAACAATACAGAACTTACCATAGATTCGCATAGCTTTAGCAGATGTTAAATTAATAGCTTGTATACAAAGGTTGAAGTTTACGGGTTTAATAATTTTTTTGAAAAAACACGATTAAAGATACTAAACAATGCAGAACTTGACATAGATTCGCATAGCTTTAGCAGATGTTTAATTAATAGCTTGTATACAAAGGTTGAAGTTTACGGGGTTAACAAATTTTTTGAAAAAACACTATTAAAGTGGCTAAACAATGCAGAACTTATCATAGATTCGCATAGCTTTTGCAGATGTTAAATTAATAGCTTGTATACAAAGTTTGAAGTTTACGGGTTTAATAATATTTTTGAAAAAACAAGATTAAAGATACTAAACAATGCAGAACATGCCATAGATTCGCATAGCTTTAGCAGATGTTAAATTAATAGCTTGTATACAAAGGTTGAAGTTTACGGGTTTAACAAATTTCTTGAAAAAACACGAATAAAGATGCTATATAATGCAGAACTTGACATAGATTCGCATAGCTTTAGCAGCTGTTAAATTAATAACTTGTATACAAAGGTTGAAGTTTACGGATTTAACAAATTTTTGAAAAAAATACGATTAAAGATAATAAACAATGCAGAACTTACCATAGATTCGCATAGCTTTAGCAGATGTTAAATTAATAGGTTGTATACAAAGGTTGAAGTTTACGGATTTAATAAATTTTTGAAAAAAACACGATTAAAGATACTAAACAATGCAGAACGTACCATAGATTCGCATAGCTTTAGCAGATGTTAAACTAAAAGCTTGTATACAAAGGTTGAAGTTTTGGATTTAACAAATTTTTGAAAAAAACACGATTTAAGATACTAAACAATGCAGAACTTACCATAGATTCGAATAGCTTTAGCAGATGTTAAATTAATAGCTTGTATACAAAGGTTGAAGTTTACGGATTTAACAAATTTTTGAAAAAAACACGATTAAATATACTAAACAATGCAGGACTTGCCATAGAATCGCATAGCTTTAGCAGCTGTTAAATTAATAACTTGTATACAAAGGTTGAAGTTTACGGATTTAACAAATTTTTTAAAAAACACGATTAAACATACTAAACAATGCAGAACTTACCATAGATTCGCATAGCTTTAGCAGATGTTAAATTAATAGCTTATATACGAAGGTTGAGGTTTACGGGTTTAACAAATTTTTTGAAAAAATACGATTAAAGATACTAAACAATGTAGAACTTACCATAGATTCGCATAGCTTTAGCAGATATTAAATTAATAGCTTGTATACAAAGGTTGAAGTTTACGGATTTAACACATTTTTGAAAAAAACACGATTAAAGATACTAAACAATGCAGAACTTGAAATAGAATCGCATAGCTTTAGCAGCTGTTAAATTAATAACTTGTATACAAAGGTTGAAGTTTATGGATTTAATAAATTTATGAAAAAAACACGATTAAAGATACTAAACAATGGAGAACGTACCATAGATTCGCATAGCTTTAGCAGATGTCAAATTAATAGCTTGTATACAAAGGTTGAAGTTTACGGATTTAACAAATTTTTGAAAAAAACACGATTAAATATACTAAACAATGCAGAACTTGCCATAGAATCGCATAGCTTTAGCAGCTGTTAAATTAATAAGTTGTATACAAAGGTTGAAGTTTATGGATTTAATAAATTTATGAAAAAAACACGATTAAAGATACTAAACAATGCAGAACTTACCATAGATTCGCATAGCTTTAACAGATGTTAAATTAATAACTTGTATACAAAAGTTGAAGTTTTACGGATTTAACAAATTTTTTAAAAAACACGATTAAACATACTAAACAATGCAGAACTTACCATAGATTCGCATAGCTTTAGCAGATGTTAAAGTAATAGCTTATATACTAAGGTTGAGGTTTACGGGTTTAACAAATTTTTTGAAAAAACACGATTAAAGATACTAAACAATGCAGAACTTGCCATAGAATCGCATAGCTTTAGCAGCTGTTAAATTAATAACTTGTATACAAAGGTTGAAGTTTACGGATTTAACAAATTTTTGAAAAAAATACGATTAAAAATACTAAACAATGCAGAACTTACCATAGATTCGCATAGTTTTAGCAGATGGTTGATTAATAGCTTGTATACAAAGATTGAAGTTTACGGATTTAACAATTATTTGAAAAAAAAACGATTTAAGGTACTAAACAATGCAGAACTTACCATAGATTCGCATAGCTTTAGCAGATGGTTGATTAATGGCTTGTATAAAAAGGTTGAAGTTTACGGATTTAACAAATATTTGAAAAAAACACGATTAAAGATACTAAACAATGCAGAACTTGCCATAGAATCGCATAGCTTTAGCAGGTGTTAAATTAATAACTTGTATACAAAGGTTGAAGTTTACGGATTTAACAAATTTTTGAAAAAAACACAATTAAAGATACTAAACAATACAGAACTTACCATAGATTCGCATAGATTTAGCAGATGTAAAATTATAGCTTGTATACAAAGGTTGAAGTTTACGGATTTAACAAATTTTTGAAAAAAAAATGATTAAAGATACTAAAAAATACAGATCTTACCATGGATTCGCATAGCTTTAGCAGATGTTAAATTAATAACTTGTATACAAAGGTTGAAGTTTACGGGATTAACAAATGTTTTGAAAAAACACTATTAAAGTTACTAAATAATGCAGAACTTACCATAGATTCGCAGAGCTTTAGCAGATGTTAAATTAATAGCTTGTATACAAAGGTTGAAGTTTACGGGTTTAACAAATTTTTGAAAAAAACACAATTGAAGATACTAAACAATGCAGAACTTACCATAGATTCGCATAGATTTAGCAGATGTTAAATTAATAGCTTGTATACAAAGGTTGCTGTTTACGGGTTTAACAAATTATTGAAAAAAACACGATTTAAGATACTAAACAATGCAGAACTTACCATAGATTCGTATAGTTTTAGCAGATGTTAAATTAATAGCTTGTATACCGAGGTTGAAGTTTACGGATTTAACAAATTTTTGAAAAAAACATGATTAAAGATACTAAACAATACAGACCTTACTATAGATTCGCATAGCTTTAGCAGATGTTAAATTAATAGCTTGTATACAAAGGTTGAAGTTTACGGATTAACCAAATTTTTGAAGAAACACGATTTAAGATACTAAACAATGCAGAACTTACCATAGATTCGCATAGCTTTAGCAGATGTTAAATTAATAGCTTGTATACAAAGGTTGAAGTTTACGGGTTTATTAATTTTTTTGAAAAACCACGATTAAAGATACTAAACACTGCAGAACTTGCCATAGATTCGCATAGCTTTAGCAGATGTTAAATTAATAGCTTGTATACAAAGGTTGAAGTTTACGGGTTTAACAAATTTTTTGAAAAAACACGATTAAAGATACTATACAATGCAGAACTTACCATAGATTCGCATAGCTTTAGCAGCTGTTAAATTAATAACTTGTATACAAAGGTTAAAGTTTACGGATTTAACACATTTTTGAAAAAAACACGATTAAAGATACTAAACAATGCAGAACTTGAAATAGAATCGCATAGCTTTAGCAGCTGTTAAATTAATAACTTGTATACAAAGGTTGAAGTTTATGGATTTAATAAATTTATGAAAAAAACACGATTAAAGATACTAAACAATGGAGAACGTACCATAGATTCGCATAGCTTTAGTAGATGTCAAATTAATAGCTTGTATACAAAGGTTGAAGTTTACGGATTTAACAAATTTTTGAAAAAAACACGATTAAATATACTAAACAATGCAGAACTTGCCATAGAATCGCATAGCTTTAGCAGCTGTTAAATTAATAAGTTGTATACAAAGGTTGAAGTTTATGGATTTAATAAATTTATGAAAAAAACACGATTAAAGATACTAAACAATGCAGAACTTACCATAGATTCGCATAGCTTTAACAGATGTTAAATTAATAACTTGTATACAAAAGTTGAAGTTTTACGGATTTAACAAATTTTTTAAAAAACACGATTAAACATACTAAACAATGCAGAACTTACCATAGATTCGCATAGCTTTAGCAGATGTTAAAGTAATAGCTTATATACTAAGGTTGAGGTTTACGGGTTTAACAAATTTTTTGAAAAAACACGATTAAAGATACTAAACAATGCAGAACTTGCCATAGAATCGCATAGCTTTAGCAGCTGTTAAATTAATAACTTGTATACAAAGGTTGAAGTTTACGGATTTAACAAATTTTTGAAAAAAATACGATTAAAAATACTAAACAATGCAGAACTTACCATAGATTCGCATAGTTTTAGCAGATGGTTGATTAATAGCTTGTATACAAAGATTGAAGTTTACGGATTTAACAATTATTTGAAAAAAAAACGATTTAAGGTACTAAACAATGCAGAACTTACCATAGATTCGCATAGCTTTAGCAGGTGGTTGATTAATGGCTTGTATAAAAAGGTTGAAGTTTACGGATTTAACAAATATTTGAAAAAAACACGATTAAAGATACTAAACAATGCAGAACTTGCCATAGAATCGCATAGCTTTAGCAGGTGTTAAATTAATAACTTGTATACAAAGGTTGAAGTTTACGGATTTAACAAATTTTTGAAAAAAACACAATTAAAGATACTAAACAATACAGAACTTACCATAGATTCGCATAGATTTAGCAGATGTTAAATTAATAGCTTGTATACAAAGGTTGAAGTTTACGGATTTAACAAATTTTTGAAAAAAAAATGATTAAAGATACTAAAAAATACAGATCTTACCATGGATTCGCATAGCTTTAGCAGATGTTAAATTAATAACTTGTATACAAAGGTTGAAGTTTACGGGATTAACAAATGTTTTGAAAAAACACTATTAAAGTTACTAAATAATGCAGAACTTACCATAGATTCGCAGAGCTTTAGCAGATGTTAAATTAATAGCTTGTATACAAAGGTTGAAGTTTACGGGTTTAACAAATTTTTGAAAAAAACACAATTGAAGATACTAAACAATGCAGAACTTACCATAGATTCGCATAGATTTAGCAGATGTTAAATTAATAGCTTGTATACAAAGGTTGCTGTTTACGGGTTTAACAAATTATTGAAAAAAACACGATTTAAGATACTAAACAATGCAGAACTTACCATAGATTCGCATAGTTTTAGCAGATGTTAAATTAATAGCTTGTATACAGAGGTTGAAGTTTACGGATTTAACAAATTTTTGAAAAAAACATGATTAAAGATACTAAACAATACAGAACTTACTATAGATTCGCATAGCTTTAGCAGATGTTAAATTAATAGCTTGTATACAAAGGTTGAAGTTTACGGATTAACCAAATTTTTGAAGAAACACGATTTAAGATACTAAACAATGCAGAACTTACCATAGATTCGCATAGCTTTAGCAGATGTTAAATTAATAGCTTGTATACAAAGGTTAAAGTTTACGGGTTTATTAATTTTTTTGAAAAACCACGATTAAAGATACTAAACACTGCAGAACTTGCCATAGATTCGCATAGCTTTAGCAGATGTTAAATTAATAGCTTGTATACAAAGGTTGAAGTTTACGGGTTTAACAAATTTTTTGAAAAAACACGATTAAATATACTAAACAATGCAGGACTTGCCATAGAATCGCATAGCTTTAGCAGCTGTTAAATTAATAACTTGTATACAAAGGTTGAAGTTTACGGATTTAACAAATTTTTTAAAAAACACGAATAAACATACTAAACAATGCAGAACTTACCATAGATTCGCATAGCTTTAGCAGATGTTAAATTAATAGCTTATATACGAAGGTTGAGGTTTACGGGTTTAACAAATTTTTTGAAAAAATACGATTAAAGATACTAAACAATGTAGAACTTACCATAGATTCGCATAGTTTTAGCAGATGTTAAATTAATAGCTTGTATACAGAGGTTGAAGTTTACGGATTTAACAAATTTTTGAAAAAAACATGATTAAAGATACTAAACAATACAGAACTTACTATAGATTCGCATAGCTTTAGCAGATGTTAAATTAATAGCTTGTATACAAAGGTTGAAGTTTACGGATTAACCAAATTTTTGAAGAAACACGATTTAAGATACTAAACAATGCAGAACTTACCATAGATTCGCATAGCTTTAGCAGATGTTAAATTAATAGCTTGTATACAAAGGTTAAAGTTTACGGGTTTATTAATTTTTTTGAAAAACCACGATTAAAGATACTAAACACTGCAGAACTTGCCATAGATTCGCATAGCTTTAGCAGATGTTAAATTAATAGCTTGTATACAAAGGTTGAAGTTTACGGGTTTAACAAATTTTTTGAAAAAACACGATTAAAGATACTATACAATGCAGAACTTACCATAGATTCGCATAGCTTTAGCAGCTGTTAAATTAATAACTTGTATACAAAGGTTAAAGTTTACGGATTCAACAATTTTTTGGGAAAAACACGATTAAAGATACTAAACAATGCAGAACGTACCATAGATTCGCATAACTTTAGCAGATGTTAAATTAATAGGTTGTATACAAAGGTTAAAGTTTACGGATTTAATAAATTTTTGAAAAAAACACGATTAAAGTTACTAAACAATGGAGAACGTACCATAGATTCGCATAGCTTTAGCAGATGTTAAATTAATAGCTTGTATACAAAGGTTGAAGATTTGGATTTAACAAATTTTTGGAAAAAAACACGATTTAAGATACTAAATAATGCAGAACTTACCATAGATTCGCATAGCTTTAGCAGATGTTAAATTAATAACTTGTATACAAAGGTTGAAGTTTACGGATTTAACAAATTTCTGAAAAAAACACGATTAAATATACTAAACAATTCAGAACTTGCCATAGAATCGCATAGCTTTAGCAGCTGTTAAATTAATAACTTGTATACAAAGGTTAAAGTTTACGGATTTAATAAATTTTTGAAAAAAATACGATTAAAGATACTAAACAATGCAGAACTTACCATAGATTCGGATAGCTTTAGCAGATGTTAAATTAATAGCTTATATACAAAGGTTGAGGTTTACGGGTTTAACAAATTTTTTGAAAAAACACGATTAAAGATACTAAACAATGCAGAACTTGCCATAGAATCGCATAGCTTTAGCAGCTGTTAAATTAATAACTTGTATACAAAGGTTGAAGTTTACGGATTTAACAAATTTCTGAAAAAAATACGATTAAAAATACTAAACAATGCAGAACTTACCATAGATTCGCATAGCTTTAGCAAATGGTTGATTAAGAGCTTGTATACAAAGATTGAAGTTTACGGATTTAACAAATATTTGAAAAAAAACGATTTAAGATACTAAACAATGCAGAACTTACCATAGATTCGCATAGCTTTAGCAGATATTAAATTAATAGCTTATATACAAAGGTTGAGGTTTACGGGTTTAACAAATTTTTTGAAAAAACACGATTAAAGATACTAAACAATGCAGAACTTGCAATAGAATCGCATAGCTATAGCAGCTGTTATTATAATAACTTGTATACAAAGGTTGAAGTTTACATATTTAATAAATTTTTGAAAAAAACACGATTAAAGATACTAAACAATGGAGAACGTACCATAGAATCTCATAGCTTTAGCAGATGTTAAATTAATAGCTTGTATACAAAGGTTGAAGTTTTGGATTTAACAAATTTTTGAAAAAAACACGATTTAAGATACTAAACAATGCAGAACTTGAAATAGAATCGCATAGCTTTAGCAGATGTTAAATTAATAACTTGTATACAAAGGTTGAAGTTTACGGATTTAACAAATTTCTGAAAAAAACACGATTAAATATACTAAACAATTCAGAACTTGCCATAGAATCGCATAGCTTTAGCAGCTGTTAAATTAATAACTTGTATACAAAGGTTAAAGTTTACGGATTTAATAAATTTTTGAAAAAAATACGATTAAAGATACTAAACAATGCAGAACTTACCATAGATTCGGATAGATTTAGCAGATGTTAAATTAATAGCTTATATACAAAGGTTGAGGTTTACGGGTTTAACAAATTTTTTGAAAAAACACGATTAAAGATACTAAACAATGCAGAACTTGCATAGAATCGCATAGCTTTAGCAGCTGTTAAATTAATAACTTGTATACAAAGGTTGAAGTTTACGGATTTAACAAATTTCTGAAAAAAAATACGATTAAAAATACTAAACAATGCAGAACTTACCATAGATTCGCATAGCTTTAGCAGATGGTTGATTAAGAGCTTGTATACAAAGATTGAAGTTTACGGATTTAACAAATATTTGAAAAAAAACGATTTAAGATACTAAACAATGCAGAACTTACCATAGATTCGCATAGCTTTAGCAGATATTAAATTAATAGCTTATATACAAAGGTTGAGGTTTACGGGTTTAACAAATTTTTTGAAAAAACACGATTAAAGATACTAAACAATGCAGAACTTGCAATAGAATCGCATAGCTATAGCAGCTGTTATTATAATAACTTGTATACAAAGGTTGAAGTTTACATATTTAATAAATTTTTGAAAAAAACACGAATAAAGATACTAAACAATGGAGAACGTACCATAGAATCTCATAGCTTTAGCAGATGTTAAATTAATAGCTTGTATACAAAGGTTGAAGTTTTGGATTTAACAAATTTTTGAAAAAAACACGATTTAAGATACTAAACAATGCAGAACTTACCATAGATTCGAATAGCTTTAGCAGATGGTCAATTAATAGCTTGTATACAAAGGTTGAAGTTTACGGATTTAACAAATTTTTGAAAAAAACACGATTAAATATACTAAACAATGCAGGACTTGCCATAGAATCGCATAGCTTTAGCAGCTGTTAAATTAATAACTTGTATACAAAGGTTGAAGTTTACGGATTTAACAAATTTTTTAAAAAACACGATTAAACATACTAAACAATGCAGAACTTACCATAGATTCGCATAGCTTTAGCAGATGTTAAATTATTAGCTTATATACAAAGGTTGAGGTTTACGGGTTTAACAAATTTTTTGAAAAAATACGATTAAAGATACTAAACAATGTAGAACTTACCATAGATTCGCATAGCTTTAGCAGATATTAAATTAATAGCTTGTATACAAAGGTTGAAGTTAACGGATTTAACACATTTTTGAAAAAAACACGATTAAAGATACTAAACAATGCAGAACTTGAAATAGAATCGCATAGCTTTAGCAGCTGTTAAATTAATAACTTGTATACAAAGGTTGAAGTTTATGGATTTAATAAATTTATGAAAAAAACACGATTAAAGATACTAAACAATGGAGAACGTACCATAGATTCGCATAGCTTTAGCAGATGTCAAATTAATAGCTTGTATACAAAGGTTGAAGTTTACGGATTTAACAAATTTTTGAAAAAAACACGATTAAATATACTAAACAATGCAGAACTTGCCATAGAATCGCATAGCTTTAGCAGCTGTTAAATTAATAACTTGTATACAAAAGTTGAAGTTTTACGGATTTAACAAATTTTTTAAAAAACACGATTAAAGATACTAAACAATGCAGAACTTACCATAGATTCGCATAACTTTAGCAGATGTTATATTAATAGGTTGTATACAAAGGTTGAAGTTTACGGATTTAATAAATTTTTGAAAAAAACACGATTAAAGTTACTAAACAATGGAGAACGTACCATAGATTCGCATAGCTTTAGCAGATGTTAAATTAATAGCTTGTATACAAAGGTTGAAGATTTGGATTTAACAAATTTTTGGAAAAAAACACGATTTAAGATACTAAATAATGCAGAACTTACCATAGATTCGCATAGCTTTAGCAGATGTTAAATTAATAACTTGTATACAAAGGTTGAAGTTTACGGATTTAACAAATTTCTGAAAAAAACACGATTAAATATACTAAACAATTCAGAACTTGCCATAGAATCGCATAGCTTTAGCAGCTGTTAAATTAATAACTTGTATACAAAGGTTAAAGTTTACGGATTTAATAAATTTTTGAAAAAAATACGATTAAAGATACTAAACAATGCAGAACTTACCATAGATTCGGATAGCTTTAGCAGATGTTAAATTAATAGCTTATATACAAAGGTTGAGGTTTACGGGTTTAACAAATTTTTTGAAAAAACACGATTAAAGATACTAAACAATGCAGAACTTGCCATAGAATCGCATAGCTTTAGCAGCTGTTAAATTAATAACTTGTATACAAAGGTTGAAGTTTACGGATTTAACAAATTTCTGAAAAAAAATACGATTAAAAATACTAAACAATGCAGAACTTACCATAGATTCGCATAGCTTTAGCAGATGGTTGATTAAGAGCTTGTATACAAAGATTGAAGTTTACGGATTTAACAAATATTTGAAAAAAAACGATTTAAGATACTAAACAATGCAGAACTTACCATAGATTCGCATAGCTTTAGCAGATATTAAATTAATAGC
Organism: Prosapia bicincta; assembly: GCA_036971475.1. Classification (NCBI taxonomy): domain Eukaryota; kingdom Metazoa; phylum Arthropoda; class Insecta; order Hemiptera; family Cercopidae; genus Prosapia; species Prosapia bicincta. Next base: position 267,588,736 of record JBAIZL010000004.1, on the reverse strand, counting down.
TTATATACAAAGGTTGAGGTTTACGGGTTTAACAAATTTTTTGAAAAAACACGATTAAAGATACTAAACAATGCAGAACTTGCAATAGAATCGCATAGCTATAGCAGCTGTTATTATAATAACTTGTATACAAAGGTTGAAGTTTACATATTTAATAAATTTTTGAAAAAAACACTATTAAAGATACTAAACAATGGAGAACGTACCATAGAATCTCATAGCTTTAGCAGATGTTAAATTAATAGCTTGTATACAAAGGTTGAAGTTTTGGATTTAACAAATTTTTGAAAAAAACACGATTTAAGATACTAAACAATGCAGAACTTACCATAGATTCGAATAGCTTTAGCAGATGGTCAATTAATAGCTTGTATACAAAGGTTGAAGTTTACGGATTTAACAAATTTTTGAAAAAAACACGATTAAATATACTAAACAATGCAGGACTTGCCATAGAATCGCATAGCTTTAGCAGCTGTTAAATTAATAACTTGTATACAAAGGTTGAAGTTTACGGATTTAACAAATTTTTTAAAAAACACGATTAAACATACTAAACAATGCAGAACTTACCATAGATTCGCATAGCTTTAGCAGATGTTAAATTATTAGCTTATATACAAAGGTTGAGGTTTACGGGTTTAACAAATTTTTTGAAAAAATACGATTAAAGATACTAAACAATGTAGAACTTACCATAGATTCGCATAGCTTTAGCAGATATTAAATTAATAGCTTGTATACAAAGGTTGAAGTTTACGGATTTAACACATTTTTGAAAAAAACACGATTAAAGATACTAAACAATGCAGAACTTGAAATAGAATCGCATAGCTTTAGCAGCTGTTAAATTAATAACTTGTATACAAAGGTTGAAGTTTATGGATTTAATAAATTTATGAAAAAAACACGATTAAAGATACTAAACAATGGAGAACGTACCATAGATTCGCATAGCTTTAGCAGATGTCAAATTAATAGCTTGTATACAAAGGTTGAAGTTTACGGATTTAACAAATTTTTGAAAAAAACACGATTAAATATACTAAACAATGCAGAACTTGCCATAGAATCGCATAGCTTTAGCAGCTGTTAAATTAATAACTTGTATACAAAAGTTGAAGTTTTACGGATTTAACAAATTTTTTAAAAAACACGATTAAAGATACTAAACAATGCAGAACTTACCATAGATTCGCATAACTTTAGCAGATGTTAAATTAATAGGTTGTATACAAAGGTTGAAGTTTACGGATTTAATAAATTTTTGAAAAAAACACGATTAAAGTTACTAAACAATGGAGAACGTACCATAGATTCGCATAGCTTTAGCAGATGTTAAATTAATAGCTTGTATACAAAGGTTGAAGATTTGGATTTAACAAATTTTTGGAAAAAAACACGATTTAAGATACTAAATAATGCAGAACTTACCATAGATTCGCATAGCTTTAGCAGATGTTAAATTAATAACTTGTATACAAAGGTTGAAGTTTACGGATTTAACAAATTTCTGAAAAAAACACGATTAAATATACTAAACAATTCAGAACTTGCCATAGAATCGCATAGCTTTAGCAGCTGTTAAATTAATAACTTGTATACAAAGGTTAAAGTTTACGGATTTAATAAATTTTTGAAAAAAATACGATTAAAGATACTAAACAATGCAGAACTTACCATAGATTCGGATAGCTTTAGCAGATGTTAAATTAATAGCTTATATACAAAGGTTGAGGTTTACGGGTTTAACAAATTTTTTGAAAAAACACGATTAAAGATACTAAACAATGCAGAACTTGCCATAGAATCGCATAGCTTTAGCAGCTGTTAAATTAATAACTTGTATACAAAGGTTGAAGTTTACGGATTTAACAAATTTCTGAAAAAAAATACGATTAAAAATACTAAACAATGCAGAACTTACCATAGATTCGCATAGCTTTAGCAGATGGTTGATTAAGAGCTTGTATACAAAGATTGAAGTTTACGGATTTAACAAATATTTGAAAAAAAACGATTTAAGATACTAAACAATGCAGAACTTACCATAGATTCGCATAGCTTTAGCAGATATTAAATTAATAGCTTATATACAAAGGTTGAGGTTTACGGGTTTAACAAATTTTTTGAAAAAACACGATTAAAGATACTAAACAATGCAGAACTTGCAATAGAATCGCATAGCTATAGCAGCTGTTATTATAATAACTTGTATACAAAGGTTGAAGTTTACATATTTAATAAATTTTTGAAAAAAACACTATTAAAGATACTAAACAATGGAGAACGTACCATAGAATCTCATAGCTTTAGCAGATGTTAAATTAATAGCTTGTATACAAAAGTTGAAGTTTTACGGATTTAACAAATTTTTTAAAAAACACGATTAAACATACTAAACAATGCAGAACTTACCATAGATTCGCATAGCTTTAGCAGATGTTAAAGTAATAGCTTATATACTAAGGTTGAGGTTTACGGGTTTAACAAATTTTTTGAAAAAACACGATTAAAGATACTAAACAATGCAGAACTTGCCATAGAATCGCATAGCTTTAGCAGCTGTTAAATTAATAACTTGTATACAAAGGTTGAAGTTTACGGATTTAACAAATTTTTGAAAAAAATACGATTAAAAATACTAAACAATGCAGAACTTACCATAGATTCGCATAGCTTTAGCAGATGGTTGATTAAGAGCTTGTATACAAAGATTGAAGTTTACGGATTTAACAAATATTTGAAAAAAAACGATTTAAGATACTAAACAATGCAGAACTTACCATAGATTCGCATAGCTTTAGCAGATATTAAATTAATAGCTTATATACAAAGGTTGAGGTTTACGGGTTTAACAAATTTTTTGAAAAAACACGATTAAAGATACTAAACAATGCAGAACTTGCAATAGAATCGCATAGCTATAGCAGCTGTTATTATAATAACTTGTATACAAAGGTTGAAGTTTACATATTTAATAAATTTTTGAAAAAAACACGATTAAAGATACTAAACAATGGAGAACGTACCATAGAATCTCATAGCTTTAGCAGATGTTAAATTAATAGCTTGTATACAAAGGTTGAAGTTTTGGATTTAACAAATTTTTGAAAAAAACACGATTTAAGATACTAAACAATGCAGAACTTACCATAGATTCGAATAGCTTTAGCAGATGGTCAATTAATAGCTTGTATACAAAGGTTGAAGTTTACGGATTTAACAAATTTTTGAAAAAAACACGATTAAATATACTAAACAATGCAGGACTTGCCATAGAATCGCATAGCTTTAGCAGCTGTTAAATTAATAACTTGTATACAAAGGTTGAAGTTTACGGATTTAACAAATTTTTTAAAAAACACGATTAAACATACTAAACAATGCAGAACTTACCATAGATTCGCATAGCTTTAGCAGATGTTAAATTATTAGCTTATATACAAAGGTTGAGGTTTACGGGTTTAACAAATTTTTTGAAAAAATACGATTAAAGATACTAAACAATGTAGAACTTACCATAGATTCGCATAGCTTTAGCAGATATTAAATTAATAGCTTGTATACAAAGGTTGAAGTTTACGGATTTAACACATTTTTGAAAAAAACACGATTAAAGATACTAAACAATGCAGAACTTGAAATAGAATCGCATAGCTTTAGCAGCTGTTAAATTAATAACTTGTATACAATGGTTGAAGTTTATGGATTTAATAAATTTATGAAAAAAACACGATTAAAGATACTAAACAATGGAGAACGTACCATAGATTCGCATAGCTTTAGCAGATGTCAAATTAATAGCTTGTATACAAAGGTTGAAGTTTACGGATTTAACAAATTTTTGAAAAAAACACGATTAAATATACTAAACAATGCAGAACTTGCCATAGAATCGCATAGCTTTAGCAGCTGTTAAATTAATAACTTGTATACAAAAGTTGAAGTTTTACGGATTTAACAAATTTTTTAAAAAACACGATTAAAGATACTAAACAATGCAGAACTTACCATAGATTCGCATAACTTTAGCAGATGTTATATTAATAGGTTGTATACAAAGGTTGAAGTTTACGGATTTAATAAATTTTTGAAAAAAACACGATTAAAGTTACTAAACAATGGAGAACGTACCATAGATTCGCATAGCTTTAGCAGATGTTAAATTAATAACTTGTATACAAAGGTTGAAGTTTACGGATTTAACAAATTTCTGAAAAAAACACGATTAAATATACTAAACAATTCAGAACTTGCCATAGAATCGCATAGCTTTAGCAGCTGTTAAATTAATAACTTGTATACAAAGGTTAAAGTTTACGGATTTAATAAATTTTTGAAAAAAATACGATTAAAGATACTAAACAATGCAGAACTTACCATAGATTCGGATAGCTTTAGCAGATGTTAAATTAATAGCTTATATACAAAGGTTGAGGTTTACGGGTTTAACAAATTTTTTGAAAAAACACGATTAAAGATACTAAACAATGCAGAACTTGCCATAGAATCGCATAGCTTTAGCAGCTGTTAAATTAATAACTTGTATACAAAGGTTGAAGTTTACGGATTTAACAAATTTCTGAAAAAAAATACGATTAAAAATACTAAACAATGCAGAACTTACCATAGATTCGCATAGCTTTAGCAGATGGTTGATTAAGAGCTTGTATACAAAGATTGAAGTTTACGGATTTAACAAATATTTGAAAAAAAACGATTTAAGATACTAAACAATGCAGAACTTACCATAGATTCGCATAGCTTTAGCAGATATTAAATTAATAGCTTATATACAAAGGTTGAGGTTTACGGGTTTAACAAATTTTTTGAAAAAACACGATTAAAGATACTAAACAATGCAGAACTTGCAATAGAATCGCATAGCTATAGCAGCTGTTATTATAATAACTTGTATACAAAGGTTGAAGTTTACATATTTAATAAATTTTTGAAAAAAACACTATTAAAGATACTAAACAATGGAGAACGTACCATAGAATCTCATAGCTTTAGCAGATGTTAAATTAATAGCTTGTATACAAAGGTTGAAGTTTTGGATTTAACAAATTTTTGAAAAAAACACGATTTAAGATACTAAACAATGCAGAACTTACCATAGATTCGAATAGCTTTAGCAGATGGTCAATTAATAGCTTGTATACAAAGGTTGAAGTTTACGGATTTAACAAATTTTTGAAAAAAACACGATTAAATATACTAAACAATGCAGGACTTGCCATAGAATCGCATAGCTTTAGCAGCTGTTAAATTAATAACTTGTATACAAAGGTTGAAGTTTACGGATTTAACAAATTTTTTAAAAAACACGATTAAACATACTAAACAATGCAGAACTTACCATAGATTCGCATAGCTTTAGCAGATGTTAAATTATTAGCTTATATACAAAGGTTGAGGTTTACGGGTTTAACAAATTTTTTGAAAAAATACGATTAAAGATACTAAACAATGTAGAACTTACCATAGATTCGCATAGCTTTAGCAGATATTAAATTAATAGCTTGTATACAAAGGTTGAAGTTTACGGATTTAACACATTTTTGAAAAAAACACGATTAAAGATACTAAACAATGCAGAACTTGAAATAGAATCGCATAGCTTTAGCAGCTGTTAAATTAATAACTTGTATACAAAGGTTGAAGTTTATGGATTTAATAAATTTATGAAAAAAACACGATTAAAGATACTAAACAATGGAGAACGTACCATAGATTCGCATAGCTTTAGCAGATGTCAAATTAATAGCTTGTATACAAAGGTTGAAGTTTACGGATTTAACAAATTTTTGAAAAAGAAACGATTAAATATACTAAACAATGCAGAACTTGCCATAGAATCGCATAGCTTTAGCAGCTGTTAAATTAATAACTTGTATACAAAAGTTGAAGTTTTACGGATTTAACAAATTTTTTAAAAAACACGATTAAAGATACTAAACAATGCAGAACTTACCATAGATTCGCATAACTTTAGCAGATGTTAAATTAATAGGTTGTATACAAAGGTTGAAGTTTACGGATTTAATAAATTTTTGAAAAAAACACGATTAAAGTTACTAAACAATGGAGAACGTACCATAGATTCGCATAGCTTTAGCAGATGTTAAATTAATAGCTTGTATACAAAGGTTGAAGATTTGGATTTAACAAATTTTTGGAAAAAAACACGATTTAAGATACTAAATAATGCAGAACTTACCATAGATTCGCATAGCTTTAGCAGATGTTAAATTAATAACTTGTATACAAAGGTTGAAGTTTACGGATTTAACAAATTTCTGAAAAAAACACGATTAAATATACTAAACAATTCAGAACTTGCCATAGAATCGCATAGCTTTAGCAGCTGTTAAATTAATAACTTGTATACAAAGGTTAAAGTTTACGGATTTAATAAATTTTTGAAAAAAATACGATTAAAGATACTAAACAATGCAGAACTTACCATAGATTCGGATAGCTTTAGCAGATGTTAAATTAATAGCTTATATACAAAGGTTGAGGTTTACGGGTTTAACAAATTTTTTGAAAAAACACGATTAAAGATACTAAACAATGCAGAACTTGCCATAGAATCGCATAGCTTTAGCAGCTGTTAAATTAATAACTTGTATACAAAGGTTGAAGTTTACGGATTTAACAAATTTCTGAAAAAAAATACGATTAAAAATACTAAACAATGCAGAACTTACCATAGATTCGCATAGCTTTAGCAGATGGTTGATTAAGAGCTTGTATACAAAGATTGAAGTTTACGGATTTAACAAATATTTGAAAAAAAACGATTTAAGATACTAAACAATGCAGAACTTACCATAGATTCGCATAGCTTTAGCAGATATTAAATTAATAGCTTATATACAAAGGTTGAGGTTTACGGGTTTAACAAATTTTTTGAAAAAACACGATTAAAGATACTAAACAATGCAGAACTTGCAATAGAATCGCATAGCTATAGCAGCTGTTATTATAATAACTTGTATACAAAGGTTGAAGTTTACATATTTAATAAATTTTTGAAAAAAACACTATTAAAGATACTAAACAATGGAGAACGTACCATAGAATCTCATAGCTTTAGCAGATGTTAAATTAATAGCTTGTATACAAAAGTTGAAGTTTTACGGATTTAACAAATTTTTTAAAAAACACGATTAAACATACTAAACAATGCAGAACTTACCATAGATTCGCATAGCTTTAGCAGATGTTAAAGTAATAGCTTATATACTAAGGTTGAGGTTTACGGGTTTAACAAATTTTTTGAAAAAACACGATTAAAGATACTAAACAATGCAGAACTTGCCATAGATTCGCATAGCTTTAGCAGATATTAAATTAATAGCTTGTATACAAAGGTTGAAGTTTACGGATTTAACACATTTTTGAAAAAAACACGATTAAAGATACTAAACAATGCAGAACTTGAAATAGAATCGCATAGCTTTAGCAGCTGTTAAATTAATAACTTGTATACAAAGGTTGAAGTTTATGGATTTAATAAATTTATGAAAAAAACACGATTAAAGATACTAAACAATGGAGAACGTACCATAGATTCGCATAGCTTTAGCAGATGTCAAATTAATAGCTTGTATACAAAGGTTGAAGTTTACGGATTTAACAAATTTTTGAAAAAAACACGATTAAATATACTAAACAATGCAGAACTTGCCATAGAATCGCATAGCTTTAGCAGCTGTTAAATTAATAACTTGTATACAAAAGTTGAAGTTTTACGGATTTAACAAATTTTTTAAAAAACACGATTAAAGATACTAAACAATGCAGAACTTACCATAGATTCGCATAACTTTAGCAGATGTTAAATTAATAGGTTGTATACAAAGGTTGAAGTTTACGGATTTAATAAATTTTTGAAAAAAACACGATTAAAGTTACTAAACAATGGAGAACGTACCATAGATTCGCATAGCTTTAGCAGATGTTAAATTAATAGCTTGTATACAAAGGTTGAAGATTTGGATTTAACAAATTTTTGGAAAAAAACACGATTTAAGATACTAAATAATGCAGAACTTACCATAGATTCGCATAGCTTTAGCAGATGTTAAATTAATAACTTGTATACAAAGGTTGAAGTTTACGGATTTAACAAATTTCTGAAAAAAACACGATTAAATATACTAAACAATTCAGAACTTGCCATAGAATCGCATAGCTTTAGCAGCTGTTAAATTAATAACTTGTATACAAAGGTTAAAGTTTACGGATTTAATAAATTTTTGAAAAAAATACGATTAAAGATACTAAACAATGCAGAACTTACCATAGATTCGGATAGCTTTAGCAGATGTTAAATTAATAGCTTATATACAAAGGTTGAGGTTTACGGGTTTAACAAATTTTTTGAAAAAACACGATTAAAGATACTAAACAATGCAGAACTTGCCATAGAATCGCATAGCTTTAGCAGCTGTTAAATTAATAACTTGTATACAAAGGTTGAAGTTTACGGATTTAACAAATTTCTGAAAAAAAATACGATTAAAAATACTAAACAATGCAGAACTTACCATAGATTCGCATAGCTTTAGCAGATGGTTGATTAAGAGCTTGTATACAAAGATTGAAGTTTACGGATTTAACAAATATTTGAAAAAAAACGATTTAAGATACTAAACAATGCAGAACTTACCATAGATTCGCATAGCTTTAGCAGATATTAAATTAATAGCTTATATACAAAGGTTGAGGTTTACGGGTTTAACAAATTTTTTGAAAAAACACGATTAAAGATACTAAACAATGCAGAACTTGCAATAGAATCGCATAGCTATAGCAGCTGTTATTATAATAACTTGTATACAAAGGTTGAAGTTTACATATTTAATAAATTTTTGAAAAAAACACTATTAAAGATACTAAACAATGGAGAACGTACCATAGAATCTCATAGCTTTAGCAGATGTTAAATTAATAGCTTGTATACAAAGGTTGAAGTTTTGGATTTAACAAATTTTTGAAAAAAACACGATTTAAGATACTAAACAATGCAGAACTTGAAATAGAATCGCATAGCTTTAGCAGATGTTAAATTAATAACTTGTATACAAAGGTTGAAGTTTACGGATTTAACAAATTTCTGAAAAAAACACGATTAAATATACTAAACAATTCAGAACTTGCCATAGAATCGCATAGCTTTAGCAGCTGTTAAATTAATAACTTGTATACAAAGGTTAAAGTTTACGGATTTAATAAATTTTTGAAAAAAATACGATTAAAGATACTAAACAATGCAGAACTTACCATAGATTCGGATAGCTTTAGCAGATGTTAAATTAATAGCTTATATACAAAGGTTGAGGTTTACGGGTTTAACAAATTTTTTGAAAAAACACGATTAAAGATACTAAACAATGCAGAACTTGCCATAGAATCGCATAGCTTTAGCAGCTGTTAAATTAATAACTTGTATACAAAGGTTGAAGTTTACGGATTTAACAAATTTCTGAAAAAAATACGATTAAAAATACTAAACAATGCAGAACTTACCATAGATTCGCATAGCTTTAGCAGATGGTTGATTAAGAGCTTGTATACAAAGATTGAAGTTTACGGATTTAACAAATATTTGAAAAAAAACGATTTAAGATACTAAACAATGCAGAACTTACCATAGATTCGCATAGCTTTAGCAGATATTAAATTAATAGCTTATATACAAAGGTTGAGGTTTACGGGTTTAACAAATTTTTTGAAAAAACACGATTAAAGATACTAAACAATGCAGAACTTGCAATAGAATCGCATAGCTATAGCAGCTGTTATTATAATAACTTGTATACAAAGGTTGAAGTTTACATATTTAATAAATTTTTGAAAAAAACACGATTAAAGATACTAAACAATGGAGAACGTACCATAGATTCGAATAGCTTTAGCAGATGGTCAATTAATAGCTTGTATACAAAGGTTGAAGTTTACGGATTTAACAAATTTTTGATAAAAACACGATTAAATATACTAAACAATGCAGAACTTGCCATAGAATCGCATAGCTTTAGCAGCTGTTAAATTAATAACTTGTATACAAAGGTTGAAGTTTACGGATTTAACAAATTTTTTAAAAAACACGATTAAACATACTAAACAATGCAGAACTTACCATAGATTCGCATAGCTTTAGCAGATGTTAAATTATTAGCTTATATACAAAGGTTGAGGTTTACGGGTTTAACAAATTTTTTGAAAAAATACGATTAAAGATACTAAACAATGTAGAACTTACCATAGATTCGCATAGCTTTAGCAGATATTAAATTAATAGCTTGTATACAAAGGTTGAAGTTTACGGATTTAACACATTTTTGAAAAAAACACGATTAAAGATACTAAACAATGCAGAACTTGAAATAGAATCGCATAGCTTTAGCAGCTGTTAAATTAATAACTTGTATACAAAGGTTGAAGTTTATGGATTTAATAAATTTATGAAAAAAACACGATTAAAGATACTAAACAATGGAGAACGTACCATAGATTCGCATAGCTTTAGCAGATGTCAAATTAATAGCTTGTATACAAAGGTTGAAGTTTACGGATTTAACAAATTTTTGAAAAAAACACGATTAAATATACTAAACAATGCAGAACTTGCCATAGAATCGCATAGCTTTAGCAGCTGTTAAATTAATAACTTGTATACAAAAGTTGAAGTTTTACAGATTTAACAAATTTTTTAAAAAACACGATTAAACATACTAAACAATGCAGAACTTGCCATAGAATCGCATAGCTTTAGCAGCTGTTAAATTAATAACTTGTATACAAAGGTTGAAGTTTACGGATTTAACAAATTTTTGAAAAAAATACGATTAAAAATACTAAACAATGCAGAACTTACCATAGATTCGCATAGTTTTAGCAGATGGTTGATTAATAGCTTGTATACAAAGATTGAAGTTTACGGATTTAACAATTATTTGAAAAAAAACGATTTAAGGTACTAAACAATGCAGAACTTACCATAGATTCGCATAGCTTTAGCAGATGGTTGATTAATGGCTTGTATAAAAAGGTTGAAGTTTACGGATTTAACAAATATTTGAAAAAAACACGATTAAAGATACTAAACAATGCAGAACTTGCCATAGAATCGCATAGCTTTAGCAGGTGTTAAATTAATAACTTGTATACAAAGGTTGAAGTTTACGGATTTAACAAATTTTTGAAAAAAACACAATTAAAGATACTAAACAATACAGAACTTACCATAGATTCGCATAGATTTAGCAGATGTTAAATTAATAGCTTGTATACAAAGGTTGAAGTTTACGGATTTAACAAATTTTTGAAAAAAAAATGATTAAAGATACTAAAAAATACAGATCTTACCATAGATTCGCATAGCTTTAGCAGATGTTAAATTAATAACTTGTATACAAAGGTTGAAGTTTACGGGATTAACAAATGTTTTGAAAAAACACTATTAAAGTTACTAAATAATGCAGAACTTACCATAGATTCGCAGAGCTTTAGCAGATGTTAAATTAATAGCTTGTATACAAAGGTTGAAGTTTACGGGTTTAACAAATTTTTGAAAAAAACACAATTGAAGATACTAAACAATGCAGAACTTACCATAGATTCGCATAGATTTAGCAGATGTTAAATTAATAGCTTGTATACAAAGGTTGCTGTTTACGGGTTTAACAAATTTTTGAAAAAAACACGATTTAAGATACTAAACAATGCAGAACTTACCATAGATTCGCATAGTTTTAGCAGATGTTAAATTAATAGCTTGTATACAGAGGTTGAAGTTTACGGATTTAACAAATTTTTGAAAAAAACATGATTAAAGATACTAAACAATACAGAACTTACTATAGATTCGCATAGCTTTAGCCGATGTTAAATTAATAGCTTGTATACAAAGGTTGAAGTTTACGGATTAACCAAATTTTTGAAGAAACACGATTTAAGATACTAAACAATGCAGAACTTACCATAGATTCGCATAGCTTTAGCAGATGTTAAATTAATAGCTTGTATACAAAGGTTGAAGTTTACGGGTTTATTAATTTTTTTGAAAAACCACGATTAAAGATACTAAAAACTGCAGAACTTGCCATAGATTCGCATAGCTTTAGCAGATGTTAAATTAATAGCTTGTATACAAAGGTTGAAGTTTACGGGTTTAACAAATTTTTTTAAAAAACACGATTAAAGATACTATACAATGCAGAACTTACCATAGATTCGCATAGCTTTAGCAGCTGTTAAATTAATAACTTGTATACAAAGGTTAAAGTTTACGGATTCATCAATTTTTTGGGAAAAACACGATTAAAGATACTAAACAATGCAGAACCTACCATAGATTCGCATAACTTTAGCAGATGTTAAATTAATAGGTTGTATACAAAGGTTGAAGTTTACGGATTTAATAAATTTTTGAAAAAAACACGATTAAAGATACTAAACAATGGAGAACGTACCATAGATTCGCATAGCTTTAGCAGATGTTAAATTAATAGCTTGTATACAAAGGTTGAAGATTTGGATTTAACAAATTTTTGGAAAAAAACACGATTCAAGATACTAAATAATGCAGAACTTACCATAGATTCGCATAGCTTTAGCAGATGTTAAATTAATAACTTGTATACAAAGGTTGAAGTTTACGGATTTAACAAATTTCTGAAAAAAACACGATTAAATATACTAAACAATTCAGAACTTGCCATAGAATCGCATAGCTTTAGCAGCTGTTAAATTAATAACTTGTATACAAAGGTTAAAGTTTACGGATTTAATAAATTTTTGAAAAAAATACGATTAAAGATACTAAACAATGCAGAACTTACCATAGATTCGGATAGCTTTAGCAGATGTTAAATTAATAGCTTATATACAAAGGTTGAGGTTTACGGGTTTAACACATTTTTTGAAAAAACACGATTAAAGATACTAAACAATGCAGAACTTGCAATAGAATCGCATAGCTTTAGCAGCTGTTAAATTAATAACTTGTATACAAAGGTTGAAGTTTACGGATTTAACAAATTTCTGAAAAAAAATACGATTAAAAATACTAAACAATGCAGAACTTACCATAGATTCGCATAGCTTTAGCAGATGGTTGATTAAGAGCTTGTATACAAAGATTGAAGTTTACGGATTTAACAAATATTTGAAAAAAAAAGATTTAAGATACTAAACAATGCAGAACTTACCATAGATTCGCATAGCTTTAGCAGATAATAAATTAATAGCTTATATACAAAGGTTGAGGTTTACGGGTTTAACAAATTTTTTGAAAAAACACGATTAAAGATACTAAACAATGCAGAACTTGCAATAGAATCGCATAGCTATAGCAGCTGTTATTATAATAACTTGTATACAAAGGTTGAAGTTTTGGATTTAACAAATTTTTGAAAAAAACACGATTTAAGATACTAAACAATGCAGAACATACCATAGATTCGCATAGTTTTAGCAGATGTTAAATTAATAACTTGTATACAAAGGTTGAAGTTTACAGATGTAACAAATTTTTGAAAAAAACACGATTAAAGATACTATACACTGCAGAACTTACCATAGATTCGCATAGCTCTAGCAGATGTTAAATTAATAGCTTGTATACAAAGGTTGGAGTTTACGGATTTAACAAATATTTGAAAAAAAAACGTTTTAAGATACTAAACAATGCAGAACTTACCAGATTCGCATAGCTTTAGCAGATATTAAATTAATAGCTTGTATACAAAGGTTGAAGTTTACGGATTTAACAAATTTTTGAAAAAAACACGATTAAAGCTACTAAACAATGCAGAACTTACCATAGATTCACATAGCTTTAGCAGATGTTAAATTAATAGCTTGTATACAAAGGTTGAAGTTTACGGATTTAACAAATTTTTGAAAAAAACTCGATTAAAGATACTAAACAATGCAGAACTTACCATAGATTCGCATAGCTTTAGCAGATGTTAAATTAATAGCTTGTATGCAAAGGATGAATTTTACAGATTTAACAACTTTTTGAAAAAAACACGATTAAAGATACTAAACAATGGAGAACGTACCATAGATTCGCATAGCTTTAGCAGATGGTTAATTAATAGCTTGTATACAAAGGTTGCTGTTTACGAGTTTAACAAATTTTTGAAAAAAACACGATTTAAGATACTAAACAATGCAGAACTTACCATAGATTCGCATAGTTTTAGCAGATGTTAAAATAATAGCTTATATACAAAGATTGAGGTTTACGGGTTTATCAAATTTTTTGAAAAAACACGATTAAAGATACTAAACAATGCAGAACTTGCAATAGAATCGCATAGCTTTAGCAGATGTTAAATTAATAGCTTGTATACAAAGGTTGAAGTTTACGGATTTAACAAATTTTTGAAAAAACACGATTAAAGATACTAAACAATGGAGAACGTACCATAGATTCGCATAGTTTTAGCAGATGTTAAATTAATAGCTTGTATACAAAGGTTGAAGTTTACATATTTAACAAATTTTTTGAAAAAAACACGATTAATGATACTAAACAATGCAGAACTTGCCATAGATTCGCATAAATTTAGCAGCTGTTAAATTAATAGCTTGTATACAAAGGTTGAAGTTTACGGATTTAACAAATTTTTGAAAAAACACGATTAAAGATACTAAACAATGGAGAACGTACCATAGATTCGCATAGCTTTAGCAGATGTTAAATTAATAGCTTGTATACAAAGGTTGCAGTTTTCGGGTTTAACAAATTTTTGAAAAAAAACACGATTAAAGATACTATACAATGCAGAACTTACCATAGATTCGCATAGCTCTAGCAGATGTTAAATTAATAGCTTGTATGCAAAGGTTGAATTTTACAGATTTAACAAATTTTTCAAAAAAAACACAATAAAGATTCTAAACAATGCAGAACTTACCATAGATTCGCATAGTTTTAGCAGATGTTAAATTAATAGCTTTTATACAAAGGTTGAAGTTTACAGATTTAACAAATTTTTGAAAAAAACACGATTAAAGATACTAGACAATGCAGAACCTACCATAGATTCGCATAGCTCTAGCAGATGTTAAATTAATAGCTAGTATGCAAAGGTTGAATTTTACAGATTTAACAAATTTTTGAAAAAAACACGATTAAAGATACTAAACAATGGATAACGTACCATAGATTCGCATTGCTTTAGCAGATGTTAAATTAATAGCTTATATACAAAGGTTGCAGTTTACGGGTTTAACAAATTTTTGAAAAAAACACGATTTAAGATACTAAACAATGCAGAACTTACCATAGATTCGCATAGTTTTAGCAGATGTTAAATTAATAGCTTGTATACAAAGGTTGAAGTTTACAGATGTAACAAATTTTTGAAAAAAACACGATTAAAGATACTATACAATGCAGAACCTACCATAGATTCGCATAGCTTTAGCAGATGTTAAATTAATAACTTGTATACAATGGTTGCAGTTTACGGGTTTAACAAATTTTTGAAAAAAAAACACGATTAAAGATACAAAAACAATGCAGAACTTACCATAGATTCGCATAGCTCTAGCAGATGTTTAATTAATAGCTTGTATGCAAAGGTTGAGATTTACAGATTTAACAAATTTTTGAAAAATAAACACGATTAAAGATACTAAACAATGCAGAACTTACCATAGATTCGCATAGCTTTAGCATATGTTAAATTAATAGCTTGTATACAAATGTTGAAATTTACGGGTTTAACAATTTTTTTGAAAAAAACACGATTAAAGATACTAAACAATGGAGAACGTACCATAGATTCGCATAGCTTTAGCAGATGTTAAATTAATAGCTTGTATACAAAGGTTGCAGTTTACGGGTTTAACAAATTTTTGAAAAAAACACGATTTAAGATACTAAACAATGCAGAACTTACCATAGATTCGCATAGTTTTAGCAGATGTTAAATAAATAGCTTGTATACAAAGGTTGAAGTTTACAGATGTAACAAATTTTTGAAAAAAACACGATTAAAGATACTATACAATGCAGAACGTACCATAGATTCGCATAGCTTTAGCAGATGTTAAATTAATAGCTTGTATGCAAAGGTTGATGTTTACGGATTTAACAAATATTTGAAAAAAACACGATTAAAGCTACTAAACAATGCAGAACTTACCATAGATTCACATAGCTTTAGCAGATGTTAAATTAATAGTTGTATACAAAGGTTGAAGTTTACAGATGTAACAAATTTTTGAAAAAAACACGATTAAAGATACTAAACAATGCAGAACTTACCATAGATTCGCATAGCTTTAGCAGATGTTAAATTAATAGCTTGTATACAATGGTTGAAGTTTATGGATTTAACAAATTTTTGAAAAAAATACGATTAAAGCTACTAAACAATGCAGAACTTACCATAGATTCACATAGCTTTAGCAGATGTTAAATTAATAGCTTGTATAGAAAGGTTGAAGTTTATGGATTTAACAAATTTTTGGAAAAAACACGATTAAAGATACTAAACAATGGAGAACGTACCATAGATTCGCATAGCTTTAGCAGATGTTAAATTAATAGCTTGTATACAAAGGTTGCAGTTTACGGGATTAACAAATTTTTGAAAAAAACACGATTTAAGAATCTTAACAATGAAGAACTTACCATAGATTCACATAGCTTTAGCAGATGTTAAATTAATAGCTTGTATACAAAGGTTGAAGTTTATGGATTTAACAAATTTTTGAAAAAAACACGATTAAAGATACTAAACAATGGATAACGTACCATAGATTCGCATAGTTTTAGCAGATGTTAAATAAATAGCTTGTATACAAAGGTTGAAGTTTACAGATGTAACAAATTTTTGAAAAAAAACACGATTAAAGATACTATACAATGCAGAACGTACCATAGATTCGCATAGCTTTAGCAGATGTTAAATTAATAGCTTGTATGCAAAGGTTGAAGTTTACGGATTTAACAAATTTTTGAAACAAACACGATTAAAGCTACTAAACAATGCAGAACTTACCATAGATTCACATAGCTTTAGCAGATGTAAAATTAATAGCTTGTATACAAAGGTTGAAGTTTACAGATGTAACAATCTTTTGAAAAAAGCACGATTAAAGATACTAGACAATGCAGAACCTACCATAGATTCGCATAGCTCTAGCAGATGTTAAATTAATAGCTTGTATACAAAGGTTGCAGTTTACGGGTTTAACAAATTTTTGAAAAAAACACGATTTAAGATACTAAACAATGCAGAACCTACCATAGATTCGCATAGTTTTAGCAGATGTTAAATTAATAGCTTGTATACAAAGGTTGAAGTTTACAGATGTAACAAATTTTTGAAAAAAAACACGATTAAAGATACTATACAATGCAGAACCTACCATAGATTCGCATAGCTTTAGCAGATGTTAAATTAATAACTTGTATACAAAGGTTGCAGTTTACGGGTTTAACAAATTTTTGAAAAAATAACACGATTAAAGATACAAAAACAATGCAGAACTTACCATAGATTCGCATAGCTCTAGCAGATGTTTAATTAATAGCTTGTATGCAAAGGTTGAATTTCACAGATTTAACAAATTTTTGAAAAATAAACACGATTAAAGATACTAAACAATGCAGAACTTATCATAGATTCACATAGCTTTAGCAGATGTTAAATTAATAGCTTGTATACAAAGGTTGCAGTTTACAGATGTAACAAATTTTTGAAAAAAAACACGATTAAAGATACTATACAATGCAGAACCTACCATAGATTCGCATAGCTTTAGCAGATGTTAAATTAATAACTTGTATACAAAGGTTGCAGTTTACGGGTTTAACAAATTTTTGAAAAAAAAAACACGATTAAAGATACAAAAACAATGCAGAACTTACCATAGATTCGCATAGCTCTAGCAGATGTTTAATTAATAGCTTGTATGCAAAGGTTGAATTTTACAGATTTAACAAATTTTTGAAAAATAAACACGATTAAAGATACTAAACAATGCAGAACTTATCATAGATTCACATAGCTTTAGCAGATGTTAAATTAATAGCTTGTATACAAAGGTTGAAGTTTATGGATTTATCAAATTTTTGAAAAAAACACGATTAAAGATACTAAACAATGGAGAACGTACCATAGATTCGCATAGCGTTAGCAGATGTTAAATTAATAGCTTGTATACAAAGGTTGCAGTTTACGGGTTTAACAAATTTTTGAAAAAAACACGATTTAAGATACTAAACAATGCAGAACTTACCATAGATTCGCATAGTTTTACCAGATGTTAAATAAATAGCTTGTATACAAAGGTTGAAGTTTACAGATGTAACAAATTTTTGAAAAAAACACGATTAAAGATACTATACAATGCAGAAAGTACCATAGATTCGCATAGCTTTAGCAGATGTTAAATTAATAGCTTGTATGCAAAGGTTGAAGTTTACGGATTTAACAAATTTTTGAAAAAAACACGATTAAAGCTACTAAACAATGCAGAACGTACCATAGATTCGCATAGTTTTAGCAGATGTTAAATTAATAGCATGTATACAAAGGTTGAAGTTTACAGATTTAACAAATTTTTTGAAAAAACACTATTAAAGATACTAAACAATGCAGAACTTGCCATAGATTCGCATAGCTTTAGCGGCTGTTAAATAAATAACTTGTATACAAAGGTTGCAGTTTACGGGTTTAACAAATTTTTGAAAAAAAAACACGATAAAAGATACAAAAACAATGCAGAACTTACCATAGATTCGCATAGCTTTAGCAGATGTTAAATTAATAGCTTGTATACAAAGGTTGAAGTTTATGGATTTAACAAATTTTTGAAAAAAACACGATTAAAGATACTAAACAATGGAGAACGTACCATAGATTCGCATAGTTTTAGCAGATGTTAAATTAATAGCTTGTATACAAAGTTTGAAGTTTACAGATTTAACAAATTTTTGAAAAAAACACGATTAAAGATACTATACAATGCTGAACCTACCATAGATTTGCATAGCTCTAGCAGATGTTAAATTAATAGCTTGTATGCAAAGGTTGAATTTTACAGATTTAACAAATTTTTGAAAAAAACACGATTAAAGATACTAAACAATGGATAACGTACCATAGATTCGCATAGCTTTAGCAGATGTTAATTTAATAGCTTGTATACATAGGTTGAAGTTTACAGATGTAACAAATTTTTGAAAAAAACACGATTAAAGATACTATACAATGCAGAACCTACCATAGATTCGCATAGCTTTAGCAGATGTTAAATTAATAGCTTGTATACAAAGGTTGCAGTTTACGGGTTTAACAAATTTTTGAAAAAAAAACACGTTTAAAGATACAAAAACAATGCAGAACTTACCATAGATTCGCATAGCTCTAGCAGATGTTTAAATAATAGCTTGTATGCAAAGGTTGAATTTTACAGATTTAACAAATTTTTGAAAAATAAACACGATTAAAGATACTAAACAATGCACAACTTACCATAGATTCGCATAGCTTTAGCAGATGTTAAATTAATAGCTTGTATACAAATGTTGAAGTTTACGGGTTTAACAATTTTTTTGAAAAAAACACGATTAAAGATACTAAACAATGGAGAACGTACCATAGATTCGCATAGCTTTAGCAGATGTTAAATTAATAGCTTGTATACAAAGGTTGCAGTTTACGGGTTTAACAAATTTTTGAAAAAAACACGATTTAAGATACTAAACAATGCAGAACTTACCATAGATTCGCATAGTTTTAGCAGATGTTAAATAAATAGCTTGTATACAAAGGTTGAAGTTTACAGATGTAACAAATTTTTGAAAAAAACACGATTAAAGATACTATACAATGCAGAACGTACCATAGATTCGCATAGCTTTAGCAGATGTTAAATTAATAGCTTGTATGCAAAGGTTGAAGTTTACGGATTTAACAAATATTTGAAAAAAACACGATTAAAGCTACTAAACAATGCAGAACTTACCATAGATTCACATAGCTTTAGCAGATGTTAAATTAATAGTTGTATACAAAGGTTGAAGTTTACAGATGTAACAAATTTTTGAAAAAAACACGATTAAAGATACTAAACAATGCAGAACTTACCATAGATTCGCATAGCTTTAGCAGATGTTAAATTAATAGCTTGTATACAAAGGTTGAAGTTTACGGATTTAACAAATTTTTGAAAAAAATACGATTAAAGCTACTACACAATGCAGAACTTACCATAGATTCACATAGCTTTAGCACATGTTAAATTAATAGCTTGTATACAAAGGTTGAAGTTTATGGATTTAACAAATTTTTGAAAAAAACACGATTAAAGATACTAAACAATGGAGAACGTACCATAGATTCGCATAGCTTTAGCAGATGTTAAATTAATAGCTTGTATACAAAGGTTGCAGTTTACGGGTTTAACAAATTTTTGAAAAAAACACGATTTAAGATACTAAACAATGCAGAACTTACCATAGATTCGCATAGTTTTAGCAGATGTTAAATAAATAGCTTGTATACAAAGGTTGAAGTTTACAGATGTAACAAATTTTTGAAAAAAAACACGATTAAAGATACTATACAATGCAGAACGTACCATAGATTCGCATAGCTTTAGCAGATGTTAAATTAATAGCTTGTATGCAAAGGTTGAAGTTTACGGATTTAACAAATATTTGAAAAAAACACGATTAAAGCTACTAAACAATGCAGAACTTACCATAGATTCACATAGCTTTAGCAGATGTTAAATTAATAGTTGTATACAAAGGTTGAAGTTTACAGATGTAACAAATTTTTGAAAAAAACACGATTAAAGATACTAAACAATGCAGAACTTACCATAGATTCGCATAGCTTTAGCAGATGTTAAATTAATAGCTTGTATACAAAGGTTGAAGTTTACGGATTTAACAAATTTTTGAAAAAAATACGATTAAAGCTACTAAACAATGCAGAACTTACCATAGATTCACATAGCTTTAGCAGATGTTAAATTAATAGCTTGTATACAAAGGTTGAAGTTTATGGATTTAACAAATTTTTTAAAAAAACCCGATTAAAGATACTAAACAATGGAGAACGTACCATAGATTCGCATAGCTTTAGCAGATGTTAAATTAATAGCTTGTATACAAAGGTTGCAGTTTACGGGTTTAACAAATTTTTGAAAAAAACACGATTTAAGATACTAAACAATGCAGAACTTACCATAGATTCGCATAGTTTTAGCAGATGTTAAATAAATAGCTTGTATACAAAGGTTGAAGTTTACAGATGTAACAAATTTTTGAAAAAAAACACGATTAAAGATACTATACAATGCAGAACGTACCATAGATTCGGATAGCTTTAGCAGATGTTAAATTAATAGCTTGTAAGCAAAGGTTGAAGTTTACGGATTTAACAAATTTTTGAAAAAAAAATGATTAAAGATACTAAAAAATACAGATCTTACCATAGATTCGCATAGCTTTAGCAGATGTTAAATTAATAACTTGTATACAAAGGTTGAAGTTTACGGGATTAACAAATGTTTTGAAAAAACACTATTAAAGTTACTAAATAATGCAGAACTTACCATAGATTCGCAGAGCTTTAGCAGATGTTAAATTAATAGCTTGTATACAAAGGTTGAAGTTTACGGGTTTAACAAATTTTTGAAAAAAACACAATTGAAGATACTAAACAATGCAGAACTTACCATAGATTCGCATAGATTTAGCAGATGTTAAATTAATAGCTTGTATACAAAGGTTGCTGTTTACGGGTTTAACAAATTTTTGAAAAAAACACGATTTAAGATACTAAACAATGCAGAACTTACCATAGATTCGCATAGTTTTAGCAGATGTTAAATTAATAGCTTGTATACAGAGGTTGAAGTTTACGGATTTAACAAATTTTTGAAAAAAACATGATTAAAGATACTAAACAATACAGAACTTACTATAGATTCGCATAGCTTTAGCAGATGTTAAATTAATAGCTTGTATACAAAGGTTGAAGTTTACGGATTAACCAAATTTTTGAAGAAACACGATTTAAGATACTAAACAATGCAGAACTTACCATAGATTCGCATAGCTTTAGCAGATGTTAAATTAATAGCTTGTATACAAAGGTTGAAGTTTACGGGTTTATTAATTTTTTTGAAAAACCACGATTAAAGATACTAAAAACTGCAGAACTTGCCATAGATTCGCATAGCTTTAGCAGATGTTAAATTAATAGCTTGTATACAAAGGTTGAAGTTTACGGATTTAACAAATTTTTGAAAAAAACACGATTAAAGCTACTAAACAATGCAGAACTTACCATAGATTCACATAGCTTTAGCAGATGTAAAATTAATAGCTTGTATACAAAGGTTGAAGTTTACAGATGTAACAAATTTTTGAAAAAAACACGATTAAAGATACTAAACAATGCAGAACTTACCATAGATTCGCATAGTTTTAGCAGATGTTAAATTAATAGCTTGTATACAAAGGTAGAAGTTTACAGATTTAACAAATTTTTGAAAAAAACACGATTAAAGATACTAGACAATGCAGAACCTACCATAGATTCGCATAGCTCTAGCAGATGTTAAATTAATAGCTTGTATGCAAAGGTTGAATTTTACAGATTTAACAAATTTTTGAAAAAAACACGATTAAAGATACTAAACAATGGATAACGTACCATAGATTCGCATAGCTTTAGCAGATGTTAAAATAATAGCTTGTATACAAAGGTTGCAGTTTACGGGTTTAACAAATTTTTGAAAAAAAAACACGATAAAAGATACAAAAACAATGCAGAACTTACCATAGATTCGCATAGCTTTAGCAGATGTTAAATTAATAGCTTGTATACAAAGGTTGAAGTTTATGGATTTAACAAATTTTTGAAAAAAACACGATTAAAGATACTAAACAATGGAGAACGTACCATAGATTCGCATAGTTTTAGCAGATGTTAAAGTAATAGCTTGTATACAAAGGTTGAAGTTTACAGATTTAACAAATTTTTGAAAAAAACACGATTAAAGATACTATACATTGCTGAACCTACCATAGATTCGCATAGTTTTAGCAGATGTTAAATTAATAGCTTGTATACAAAGGTTGAAGTTTACAGATTTAACAAATTTTTGAAAAAAACACGATTAAAGATACTAGACAATGCAGAACCTACCATAGATTCGCATAGCTCTAGCAGATGTTAAATTAATAGCTTGTATGCAAAGGTTGAATTTTACAGATTTAACAAATTTTTGAAAAAAACACGATTAAAGATACTAAACAATGGATAACGTACCATAGATTCGCATAGCTTTAGCAGATGTTAAATTAATAGCTTGTATACAAAGGTTGCAGTTTACGGGTTTAACAAATTTTTGAAAAAAACACGATTAGAGATACTAAACAATGCAGAACTTACCATAGATTCGCATAGTTTTAGCATATGTTAAATTAATAGCTTGTATACAAAGGTTGAAGTTTACAGATGTAACAAATTTTTGAAAAAAACACGATTAAAGATACTATACAATGCAGAACCTACCATAGATTCGCATAGCTTTAGCAGATGTTAAATTAATAACTTGTATACAAAGGTTGCAGTTTACGGGTTTAACAAATTTTTGAAAAAAAAACACGATTAAAGATACAAAAACAATGCAGAACGTGCCATAGATTCGCATAGCTTTAGCAGATGTTAAATTAATAGCTTGTATGCAAAGGTTGAATTTTACAGATTTAACAAATTTTTGAAAAAAACACGATTAAAGATACTAAACAATGCAGAACTTACCATAGATTCGCATAGCTTTAGCAGATGTTAAATTAATAGCTTGTATACAAAGGTTGAAGTTTACGGATTTAACAAATTTTTGAAAAAAACACGATTAAAGCTACTAAACAATGCAGAACTTACCATAGATTCCCATAGCTTTAGCAGATGTTAAATTAATAGCTTGTATACAAAGGTTGAAGTTTATGGATTTATCAAATTTTTGAAAAAAACACGATTAAAGATAATAAACAATGGAGAACGTACCATAGATTCGCATAGCTTTAGCAGATGTTAAATTAATAGCTTGTATACAAAGGTTGCAGTTTACGGGTTTAATAAATTTTTGAAAAAAACACGATTAAAGCTACTAAACAATGCAGAACGTACCATAGATTCGCATAGTTTTAGCAGATGTTAAATTAATAGCATGTATACAAAGGTTGAAGTTTACAGATTTAACAAATTTTTTGAAAAAACACTATTAAAGATACTAAACAATGCAGAACTTGCCATAGATTGACATAGCTTTAGCAGCTGTTAAATTAATAACTTGTATACAAAGGTTGCAGTTTACGGGTTTAACAAATTTTTGAAAAAAAAACACGATAAAAGATACAAAAACAATGCAGAACTTACCATAGATTCGCATAGCTTTAGCAGATGTTAAATTAATAGCTTGTATACAAAGGTTGAAGTTTACAGATTTAACAAATTTTTGAAAAAAACACGATTAAAGATACTATACAATGCTGAACCTACCATAGATTCGCATAGCTCTAGCAGATGTTAAATTAATAGCTTGTATGCAAAGGTTGAATTTTACAGATTTAACAAATTTTTGAAAAAAACACGATTAAAGATACTAAACAATGGATGACGTACCATAGATTCGCATAGCTTTAGCAGATGTTAATTTAATAGCTTGTATACAAAGGTTGAAGTTTACAGATGTAACAAATTTTTGAAAAAAACACGATTAAAGATACTATACAATGCAGAACCTACCATAGATTCGCATAGCTTTAGCAGATGTTAAATTAATAGCTTGTATACAAAGGTTGCAGTTTACGGGTTTAACAAATTTTTGAAAAAAAAACACGATTAAAGATACAAAAACAATGCAGAACCTACCATAGATTCGCATAGCTCTAGCAGATGTTAAATTAATAGCTTGTATGCAAAGGTTGAATTTTACAGATTTAACAAATTTTTGAAAAATAAACACGATTAAAGATACTAAACAATGCAGAACTTACCATGGATTCGCATAGCTTTAGCAGATGTTAAATTAATAGCTTGTATACAAAGGCTGAAGTTTACGGGTTTAACAAATTTTTTGAAAAAACACGATTATAGATACTAAACAATGCAGAACGTGGCATAGCTCGCATAGCTTTAGCAGATGTTAAATCAATAGCTTGTATACAAAGGTTGAAGTTTACGGATTTAACAAATTTTTGAAAAAAACACGATTAAAGAGATTAAACAATGCAGAACGTACCATAGATTCGCATAGTTTTAGCAGATGTTCAATTAATAGCTTATATACAAAGGTTAAAGTTTACAGATTTAACAAATATTTTGAAAAAACACGATTAAAGATACTAAACAATGGAGAACTAGCCATAGATTCGTATAGCTTTAGCAGCTGTTAAATTAATAGCTTGTATACAAAGGTTGAATTTTACAGATTTAACAAATTTTTGAAAAAAAACACGATTAAAGATACTAAACAATGCAGAACTTACCATAGATTCGCATAGCTTTAGCAGATGTTAAATTAATAGCTTGTATACAAAGGTTGAAGTTTACGGATTTAACAAATTTTTGAAAAAAACACGATTAAAGAGACTAAACAATGCAGAACGTACCATAGATTCGCATAGTTTTAGCAGATGTTGAATTAATAGCTTATATACAAAGGTTAAAGTTTACAGATTTAACAAATATTTTGAAGAAACACGATCAAAGATACTAAACAATGGAGAACTTGCCATAGATTCGTATAGCTTTAGCAGCTGTTAAATTAATAGCTTGTATACAAAGGTTGAATTTTACAGATTTAACAAATTTTTGAAAAAAAACACGATTAAAGATACTAAACAATGCAGAACTTACCATAGATTCGCATAGCTTTAGCAGATGTTAAATTAATAGCTTGTATACAAAGGTTGAAGTTTACGGATTTAACAAATTTTTGAAAAAAACACGATTAAAGATACTAAACAATGCAGAACCTACCATAGATTCGCATAGTTTTAGCAGATGTTAAATTAATACCTTGTATACAAAGGTTGAAGTTTACAGATTTAACAAATTTTTTGAAAAAACACGATTAAAGATACTAAACAATGCAGAACTTGCCATAGATTCGCATAGCTTTAGCAGCTGTTAAATTAATATCTTGTATGCAAAGGTTGAATTTTACAGATTTAACAAATTTTTGAAAAAAACACGATTAAAGATACTAAATAATGCAGAACTTACCATAGATTCGCATAGCTTTAGCAGATGTTAAATTAATAGCTTGTATACAAAGGTTGAAGTTTACGGATTTAACAAATTTTTGAAAAAAACACGATTAAAGAGACTAAACAATGCAGAACGTACCATTGATTCGCATAGTTTTAGCAGATGTTGAATTAATAGCTTATATACAAAGGTTAAAGTTTACAGATTTAACAATTATTTTGAAAAAACACGATTAAAGATACTAAACAATAGAGAAATTGCCATAGATTCGTATAGCTTTAGCAGCTGTTAAATTAATAGCTTGTATACAAAGGTTGAATTTTACAGATTTAACAAATTTTTGAAAAAAAACACGATTAAAGATACTAAACAATGCAGAACTTACCATAGATTCGCATAGCTTTAGCAGATGTTAAATTAATACCTTGTATACAAAGGTTGAAGTTTACGGATTTAACATATTTTTGAAAAAAACACGATTAAAGATACTAAACAATGGAGAACGTACCATAGATTCGCATAGCTTTAGCAGATGTTAAATTAATAGCTTGTATACAAAGGTTGAAGTTTACGGGTTTAACAAATTTTTGAAAAAAAACACGATTAAAGATACTAAACAATGCAGAACGTACCATAGTTTCGCATAGTCTTACCAGATGTTAAATTAATAGCTTGTATACAAAGGTTGAAGGTTACAGATGTAACAAATTTTTTGAAAAAACACGATTAAAGATACTAAACAATGCAGAACTTGCCATAGATTCGAATAGCTTTAGCAGCTGTTAAATTAATAACTTGTATACAAAGGTTGCAGTTTACGGGTTTAACAAATTTTTGAAAAAAAAACACGATAAAAGATACAAAAACAATGCAGAACTTACCATAGATTCGCATAGCTTTAGCAGATGTTAAATTAATAGCTTGTATACAAAGGTTGAAGTTTATGGATTTAACAAATTTTTGAAAAAAACACGATTAAAGATACTAAACAATTTAGAACTTAATATAGATTCGCATAGTTTTAGCAGATGTTAAATTAATAGCTTGTATACAAAGGTTGAAGTTTACAGATTTAACAAATTTTTGAAAAAAACACGATTAAAGATACTATACAATGCTGAACCTACCATAGATTCGCATAGCTCTAGCAGATGTTAAATTAATAGCTTGTATGCAAAGGTTGAATTTTACAGATTTAACAAATTTTTGAAAAAAACACGATTAAAGATACTAAACAATGGATGACGTACCATAGATTCGCATAGCTTTAGCAGATGTTAATTTAATAGCTTGTATACAAAGGTTGAAGTTTACAGATGTAACAAATTTTTGAAAAAAACACGATTAAAGATACTATACAATGCAGAACCTACCATAGATTCGCATAGCTTTAGCAGATGTTAAATTAATAGCTTGTATACAAAGGTTGCAGTTTACGGGTTTAACAAATTTTTGAAAAAAAACACGATTAAAGATACAAAAACAATGCAGAACCTACCATAGATTCGCATAGCTCTAGCAGATGTTAAATTAATAGCTTGTATGCAAAGGTTGAATTTTACAGATTTAACAAATTTTTGAAAAATAAACACGATTAAAGATACTAAACAATGCAGAACTTACCATGGATTCGCATAGCTTTAGCAGATGTTAAATTAATAGCTTGTATACAAAGGTTAAAGTTTACGGATTTAACAAATTTTTGAAAAAAACACGATTAAAGATACTAAACAATGCAGAACTTACCATAGATTCGCATAGCTTTAGCAGATGTTAAATCAATAGCTTGTATACAAAGGTTGAAGTTTACGGATTTAACAAATTTTTGAAAAAAACACGATTAAAGAGATTAAACAATGCAGAACGTACCATAGATTCGCTTAGTTTTAGCAGATGTTCAATTAATAGCTTATATACAAAGGTTAAAGTTTACAGATTTAACAAATATTTTGAAAAAACACGATTAAAGATACTAAACAATGGAGAACTAGCCATAGATTCGTATAGCTTTAGAAGCTGTTAAATTAATAGCTTGTATACAAAGGTTGAATTTTACAGATTTAACAAATTTTTGAAAAAAAACACGATTAAAGATACTAAACAATGCAGAACTTACCATAGATTCGCATAGCTTTAGCAGATGTTAAATTAATAGCTTGTATACAAAGGTTGAAGTTTACGGATTTAACAAATTTTTGAAAAAAACACGATTAAAGAGACTAAACAATGCAGAACGTACCATAGATTCGCATAGTTTTAGCAGATGTTGAATTAATATCTTATATACAAAGGTTAAAGTTTACAGATTTAACAAATATTTTGAAGAAACACGATCAAAGATACTAAACAATGGAGAACTTGCCATAGATTCGTATAGCTTTAGCAGCTGTTAAATTAATAGCTTGTATACAAAGGTTGAATTTTACAGATTTAACAAATTTTTGAAAAAAAACACGATTAAAGATACTAAACAATGCAGAACTTACCATAGATTCGCATAGCTTTAGCAGATGTTAAATTAATAGCTTGTATACAAAGGTTGAAGTTTACGGATTTAACAAATTTTTTAAAAAAACACGATTAAAGATACTAAACAATGCAGAACCTACCATAGATTCGCATAGTTTTAGCAGATGTTAAATTAATACCTTGTATACAAAGGTTGAAGTTTACAGATTTAACAAATTTTTTGAAAAAACACGATTAAAGATACTAAACAATGCAGAACTTGCCATAGATTCGCATAGCTTTAGCAGCTGTTAAATTAATATCTTGTATGCAAAGGTTGAATTTTACAGATTTAACAAATTTTTGAAAAAAACACGATTAAAGATACTAAATAATGCAGAACTTACCATAGATTCGCATAGCTTTAGCAGATGTTAAATTAATAGCTTGTATACAAAGGTTGAAGTTTACGGATTTAACAAATTTTTGAAAAAAACACGATTAAAGAGACTAAACAATGCAGAACGTACCATTGATTCGCATAGTTTTAGCAGATGTTGAATTAATAGCTTATATACAAAGGTTAAAGTTTACAGATTTAACAATTATTTTGAAAAAACACGATTAAAGATACTAAACAATAGAGAAATTGCCATAGATTCGTATAGCTTTAGCAGCTGTTAAATTAATAGCATGTATACAAAGGTTGAATTTTACACATTTAACAAATTTTTGAAAAAAAACACGATTAAAGATACTAAACAATGCAGAACTTACCATAGATTCGCATAGCTTTAGCAGATGTTAAATTAATACCTCTTATACAAAGGTTGAAGTTTACGGATTTAACATATTTTTGAAAAAAAACACGATTAAAGATACTAAACAATGGAGAACGTACCATAGATTCGCATAGCTTTAGCAGATGTTAAATTAATAGCTTGTATACAAAGGTTGAAGTTTACGGGTTTAACAAATTTTTGAAAAAAAACACGATTAAAGATACTAAACAATGCAGAACGTACCATAGATTCGCATAGTCTTACCAGATGTTAAATTAATAGCTTGTATACAAAAGTTGAAGGTTACAGATGTAACAAATTTTTTGAAAAAACACGATTAAAGATACTAAACAATGCAGAACTTGCCATAGATTCGAATAGCTTTAGCAGCTGTTAAATTAATAACTTGTATACAAAGGTTGCAGTTTACGGGTTTAACAAATTTTTGAAAAAAAACACGATAAAAGATACAAAAACAATGCAGAACTTACCATAGATTCGCATAGCTTTAGCAGATGTTAAATTAATAGCTTGTATACAAAGGTTGAGGTTTATGGATTTAACAAATTTTTGAAAAAAACACGATTAAAGATACTAAACAATGGAGAACGTACCATAGATTCGCATAGTTTTAGCAGATGTTAAGTTAATAGCTTGTATACAAAGGTTGAAGCTTACAGATTTAACAAATTTTTGAAAAAAACACGATTAAAGATACTATACAATGCTGAACCTACCATAGATTCGCATAGCTCTAGCAGATGTTAAATTAATAGCTTGTATGCAAAGGTTGAATTTTACAGATTTAACAAATTTTTGAAAAATAAACACGATTAAAGATACTAAACAATGCAGAACGTACCATGGATTCGCATAGCTTTAGCAGATGTTAAATTAATAGCTTGTATACAAAGGTTGAAGTTTACGGGTTTAACAAATTTTTTGAAAAAACACGATTATAGATTCTAAACAATGCAGAACGTGCCTTAGCTCG
This sequence comes from Prosapia bicincta, assembly GCA_036971475.1. Classification (NCBI taxonomy): domain Eukaryota; kingdom Metazoa; phylum Arthropoda; class Insecta; order Hemiptera; family Cercopidae; genus Prosapia; species Prosapia bicincta. The sequence goes on along the minus strand of JBAIZL010000004.1, from coordinate 267,558,218 downwards.
CATAGCTTTAGCAGATGTTAAATTAATAGCTTGTATACAAAAGTTAAAGTTTACGGATTTAACAAATTTTTGAAAAAAACACGATTAAAGATACTAAACAATGCAGAACGTACCATAGATTCGCATAGTTTTAGCAGATATTAAATTAATACCTTGTATACAAAGGTTGAAGTTTACAGGTTTAACAAATTTTTTGAAAAAACACGATTAAAGATACTAAACAATGCAGAACTTGCCATAGATTCGCATAGCTTTAGCAGCTGTTAAAGTAATAGCTTGTATGCAAAGGTTGAATTTTACAGATTTAACAAATTTTTGAAAAAAACACGATTAAAGATACTAAACAATGCAGAACTTACCATAGATTCGCATAGCTTTAGCAGATGTTAAATTAATAGCTTGTATACAAAGGTTGAAGTTTACGGATTTAACAAATTTTTGAAAAAAACACGATTAAAGAGACTAAACAATGCAGAACGTACCATTGATTCGCATAGTTTTAGCAGATGTTGAATTAATAGCTTATATACAAAGGTTAAAGTTTACAGATTTAACAATTATTTTGAAAAGACACGATTAAAGATACTAAACAATAGAGAAATTGCCATAGATTCGTATAGCTTTAGCAGCTGTTAAATTAATAGCTTGTATACAAAGGTTGAATTTTACAGATTTAACAAATTTTTGAAAAAAAACACGATTAAAGATACTAAACAATGCAGAACTTACCATAGATTCGCATAGCTTTAGCAGATGTTAAATTAATACCTTGTATACAAAGGTTGAAGTTTACGGATTTAACATATTTTTGAAAAAAACACGATTAAAGATACTAAACAATGGAGAACGTACCATAGATTCGCATAGCTTTAGCAGATGTTAAATTAATAGCTTGTATACAAAGGTTGAAGTTTACGGGTTTAACAAATTTTTGAAAAAAAACACGATTAAAGATACTAAACAATGCAGAACGTACCATAGATTCGCATAGTCTTACCAGATGTTAAATTAATAGCTTGTATACAAAGGTTGAAGTTTACGGATTTAACAAATTTTTGAAAAAAACACGATTAAATATACTAAACAATGGAGAACGTACCATAGATTCGCATAGCAATAACAGATGTTAAATTATTAGCTTGTATACAAAGGTTGAAGTTTACGGGTTTAACAAATTTTTGAAAAAAAACACGATTAAAGATACTAAACATTGCAGAACGTACCATAGATTCGCATAGTCTTAGCAGATGTTAAATTAATAGCTTGTATACAAAGGTTGAAGTTTATGGATTTAACAAATTTTTGAAAAAAACACGATTAAAGATACTAAACAATGGAGAACGTACCATAGATTCGCATAGTTTTAGCAGATGTTAAGTTAATAGCTTGTATACAAAGGTTGAAGCTTACAGATTTAACAAATTTTTGAAAAAAACACGATTAAAGATACTATACAATGCTGAACCTACCATAGATTCGCATAGCTCTAGCAGATGTTAAATTAATAGCTTGTATGCAAAGGTTGAATTTTACAGATTTAACAAATTTTTGAAAAATAAACACGATTAAAGATACTAAACAATGCAGAACTTACCATGGATTCGCATAGCTTTAGCAGATGTTAAATTAATAGCTTGTATACAAAGGTTGAAGTTTACGGGTTTAACAAATTTTTTGAAAAAACACGATTATAGATTCTAAACAATGCAGAACGTGCCATAGCTCGCATAGCTTTAGCAGATGTTAAATTAATAGCTTGTATACAAAAGTTAAAGTTTACGGATTTAACAAATTTTTGAAAAAAACACGATTAAAGATACTAAACAATGCAGAACGTACCATAGATTCGCATAGTTTTAGCAGATATTAAATTAATACCTTGTATACAAAGGTTGAAGTTTACAGGTTTAACAAATTTTTTGAAAAAACACGATTAAAGATACTAAACAATGCAGAACTTGCCATAGATTCGCATAGCTTTAGCAGCTGTTAAAGTAATAGCTTGTATGCAAAGGTTGAATTTTACAGATTTAACAAATTTTTGAAAAAAACACGATTAAAGATACTAAACAATGCAGAACTTACCATAGATTCGCAGAGCTTTAGCAGATGTTAAATCAATAGCTTGTATACAAAGGTTGAAGTTTACGGATTTAACAAATTTTTGAAAAAAACACGATTAAAGAGACTAAACAATGCAGAACTTACCATAGATTCGCATAGCTTTAGCAGATGTTAAATTAATAGCTTGTATACAAAGGTTGAAGTTTATGGATTTAACAAATTTTTGAAAAAAAACACGATTAAAGATACTAAACAATTTAGAACGTACCATAGATTCGCATAGTTTTAGCAGATGTTAAATTAATAGCTTGTATACAAAGGTTGAAGTTTACAGATTTAACAAATTTTTGAAAAAAACACGATTAAAGATACTATACAATGCTGAACCTACCATAGATTCGCATAGCTCTAGCAGATGTTAAATTAATAGCTTGTATACAAAGGTTGTAGTTTACGGATTTAACAAATTTTTGAAAATAACACGATTAAAGAGACTAAACAATGCAGAACGTGCCATAGATTCGCATAGTCTTAGCAGATGTTGAATTAATAGCTTATATACAAAGGTTAAAGTTTACAGATTTAACAAATATTTTGAAAAAACACGATTAAAGATACTAAACAATGGAGAACTTGCCATAGATTCGTATAGCTTTAGCAGCTGCTAAATTAATAGCTTGTATACAAAGGTTGAATTTTACAGATTTAACAAATTTTTGAAAAAAAACACGATTAAAGATACTAAACAATGCAGAACTTACCATAGATTCGCATAGCTTTAGCAGATGTTAAATTAATAGCTTGTATACAAAGGTTGAAGTTTACGGATTTAACAAATTTTTGAAAAAAACACGATTAAAAAGACTAAACAATGCAGAACGTACCATAGATTCGCATAGTTTTAGCAGATGTTGAATTAATAGCTTATATACAAAGGTTAAAGTTTACAGATTTAACAAATATTTTGAAAAAACACGATTAAAGATACTAAACAATAGAGAAATTGCCATAGATTCGCATAGCTTTAGCAGATGTTAAATTATTAGCTTGTATACAAAGGTTGAAGTTTACGGATTTAACATATTTTTGAAAAAAACACGATTAAAGATACTAAACAATGGGGAACGTACCATAGATTCGCATAGCTTTAGCAGATGTTAAATTAATAGCTTGTATACAAAGGTTGAAGTTTACGGGTTTAACAAATTTTTGAAAAAAAACACGATTAAAGATACTAAACAATGCAGAACGTACCATAGATTCGCATAGTCTTAGCAGATGTTAAATTAATAGCTTGTATACAAAGGTTGAAGTTTACGGATTTGACAAATTTTTGAAAAAACACGATTAAATATACTAAACAATGGAGAACGTACCATAGATTCGCATAGCTATAGCAGATGTTAAATTATTAGCTTGTATACAAAGGTTGAAGTTTACGGGTTTAACAAATTTTTGAAAAAAAACACGATTAAAGATACTAAACAATGCAGAACGTACCATAGATTCGCATAGCTTTAGCAGATGTTAAATTAATACCTTGTATACAAAGGTTGAAGTTTACAGATTTAACAAATTTTTTGAAAAAACACGATTAAAGATACTAAACTATGGAGAACTTGCCTTAGATTCGTATAGCTTTAGCAGCTGTTAAATTAATAGCGTGTATGCAAAGGTTGAATTTTACAGATTTAACAAATTTTTGAAAAAAACACGATTAAAGATACTAAACAATGCAGAACTTACCATAGATTCGCATAGCTTTAGCAGATGTTAAATTAATAGCTTGTATGCAAAGGTTGAATTTTACAGATTTAACAAATTTTTGAAAAAAACACGATTAAAGATACTAAACAATGCAGAACTTACCATAGATTCGCATAGCTTTAGCAGATGTTAAATTATTAGCTTGTATACAAAGGTTGAAGTTTACGGATTTAACAAATTTTTGGAAAAAACACGATTAAAGAGACTAAACAATGCAGAACGTACCATAGATTCGCATAGTTTTAGCAGATGTTCAATTAATAGCTTATATACAAAGGTTAAAGTTTACAGATTTAACAAATATTTTGAAAAAACACGATTAAAGATACTAAACAATGGAGAACTTGCCATAGATTCGTATAGCTTTAGCAGCTGTTAAATTAATAGCGTGTATACAAAGGTTGAAGTTTACGGATTTAACAAATTTTTGAAAAAAAACACGATTAAAGAGACTAAACAATGCAGAACTTGCCATAGATTCGCATAGTTTTAGCAGATGTTAAATTAATAGCTTGTATACAAAAGTTGAAGTTTACAGATTTAACAAATATTTTTAAAAAACACGATTAAAGATACTAAACAATGCAGAACTTGCCATAGATTCGTATAGCTTTAGCAGCTGTTAAATTAATAGCTTGTATGCAAAGGTTGAATTTTACAGATTTAACAAATTTTTGAAAAAACACGATTAAAGATACTAAACAATGCAGAACTTACCATAGATTCGCATAGCTTTAGCAGATGGTAAATTAATAGCTTGTATACAAAGGTTGAAGTTTACGGATTTAACAAATTTTTGAAAAAAACACGATTAAATATACTAAACAATGGAGAACGTACCATAGATTCGCATAGCTATAGCAGATGTTAAATTATTAGCTTGTATACAAAGGTTGAAGTTTACGGGTTTAACAAATTTTTGAAAAAAAACACGATTAAAGATACTAAACAATGCAGAACGTACCATAGATTCGCATAGTTTTAGAAGATGTTAAATTAATAGCTTGTATACAAAGGTTGAAGTTTACAGATTTAACAAATTTTTTGAAAAAACACGAATAAAGATACTAAACAATGCAGAACTTGCCATAGATTCGCATAGTTTTAGCAGCAGTTAAATTAATAGCTTGTATGCAAAGGTTGAATTTTACAGATTTAACAAATTTTTGAAAAAAACACGATTAAAGATACTAAACAATGCAGAATTTACCATAGATTCGCATAGCTTTAGCAGATGTTAAATTAATAGCTTGTATACAAAGGTTGAAGTTTACGGATTTAACAAATTTTTGAAAAAAACACGATTAAAGAGACTAAACAATGCAGAACTTACCATAGATTCGCATAGCTTTAGCAGATGGTAAATTAATAGCTTGTATACAAAGGTTGAAGGTTACGGATTTAACAAATTTTTGAAAAGAACACGATTAAATATACTAAACAATGGAGAACGTACCATAGATTCGCATAGCTATAGCAGATGTTAAATTATTAGCTTGTATACAAAGGTTGAAGTTTACGGGTTTAACAAATTTTTGAAAAAAAACACGATTAAAGATACTAAACAATGCAGAACTTACCATAGATTCGCATAGCTTTAGCAGATGTTAAGTTAATAGCTTGTATACAAAGGTTGAAGTTTACGGATTTAACAAATTTTTGAAAAAAACACGATTAAAGAGACTAAACAATGCAGAACGCACCATAGATTCGCATAGTTTTAGCAGATGTTCAATTAATAGCTTATATACAAAGGTTAGAGTTTACAGATTTAACAAATATTTTGAAAAAACACGATTAAAAATACTAAACAATGGAGAACTTGCCATAGATTCGCATAGCTTTAGCAGATGGTAAATTAATAGCTTGTATACAAAGGTTGAAGTTTACGGATTTAACAAATTTTTGAAAAAAAACACGATTAAAGAGACTAAACAATGCAGAACTTACCATAGATTCGCATAGCTTTAGCAGATGGTAAATTAATTCCTTGTATACAAAGGTTGAGGTTTACGGATTTAACAAATTTTTGAAAAAAACACGATTAAAGAGACTAAACAATGCAGAACGTACCATAGATTCGCATAGTTTTAGCAGATGTTCAATTAATAGCTTATATACAAAGGTTAAAGTTTACAGATTTAACAAATATTTTGAAAAAACACGATTAAAGATACTAAACAATGGAGAACTTGTCATAGATTCGTATAGCTTTAGCAGCTGTTAAATTATTAGCGTGTATGCAAAGGTTGAATTTTACAGATTTAACAAATTTTTGAATAAAACACGATTAAAGATACTAAACAATGCAGAACTTACCATAGATTCGCATAGCTTTAGCAGATGTTAAATTAATAGCTTGTATACAAAGGTTGAAGTTTACGGTTTTAACAAATTTTTGAAAAAAAACACGATTAAAGAGACTAAACAATGCAGAACGTACCATAGATTCGCATAGTCTTAGCAGATGTTAAATTAATAGCTTGTATACAAAGGTTGAAGGTTACAGATGTAACAAATTTTTTGAAAAAACACGATTAAAGATATTAAACAATGCAGAACTTGCCATAGATTCGCATAGCTTTAGCAGCTGTTAAATAAATAGCTTGTATGCAAAGGTTGAATTTTACAGATTTAACAAATTTTTGAAAAAAACACGATTAAAGATACTAAACAATGCAGAACTTGCCATAGATTCGCATAGCTTTAGCAGATGTTAAATTAATAGCTTGTATACAAAGGTTGAAGTTTACGGATTTAACAAATATTTGAAAAAAACACGATTAAAGCTACTAAACAATGCAGAACTTACCATAGATTCACATAGCTTTAGCAGATGTTAAATTAATAGTTGTATACAAAGGTTGAAGTTTACAGATGTAACAAATTTTTGAAAAAAACACGATTAAAGAGACTAAACAATGCAGAACGTACCATAGATTCGCATAGTATTAGCAGATGTTAAATTAATAGCTTGTATACAAAGGTTGAAGTTTACAGATTTAACAAATATTTTGAAAAAACACGATTAAAGATACTAAACAATGCAGAGCTTGCCATAGATTCGTATAGCTTTAGCAGCTGTTAAATTAATAGCTTGTATGCAAAGGTTGAATTTTACAGATTTAACAAATTTTTGAAAAAACACGATTAAAGATACTAAACAATTCAGAACTTACCATAGATTCGCATAGCTTTAGCAGATGGTAAATTAATAGCTTGTATACAAAGGTTGAAGTTTACGGATTTAACAAATTTTTGAAAAAAACACGATTAAATATACTAAACAATGGAGAACGTACCATAGATTCGCATAGCTATAGCAGATGTTAAATTATTAGCTTGTATACAAAGGTTGAAGTTTACGGGTTTAACAAATTTTTGAAAAAAAACACTATTAAAGATACTAAACAATGCAGAACGTACCATAGATTCGCATAGTTTTAGCAGATGTTAAATTAATAGCTTGTATACAAAGGTTGAAGTTTACAGATTTAACAAATTTTTTGAAAAAACACAAATAAAGATACTAAACAATGCAGAACTTGCCATAGATTCGCATAGCTTTAGCAGCAGGTAAATTAATAGCTTGTATGCAAAGGTTGAATTTTACAGATTTAACAAATTTTTGAAAAAAAAACGATTAAAGATACTAAACAATGCAGAACTTACCATAGATTCGCATAGCTTTAGCAGATGTTAAGTTAATAGCTTGTATACAAAGGTTGAAGGTCACGGATTTAACAAATTTTTGAAAAAAACACGATTAAAGAGACTAAACAATGCAGAACGTACCATAGATTCGCATAGTTTTAGCAGATGTTCAGTTAATAGCTTATATACAAAGGTTAAAGTTTACAGATTTAACAAATATTTTGAAAAAACACGATTAAAGATACTAAACAATGCAGAACTTACCATAGATTCGCATAGCTTTAGCAGATGGTAAATTAATAGCTTGTATACAAAGGTTGAAGTTTACGGATTTAACAAATTTTTGAAAAGAACACGATTAAATATACTAAACAATGGAGAACGTACCATAGATTCGCATAGCTATAGCAGATGTTAAATTATTAGCTTGTATACAAAGGTTGAAGTTTACAGATTTAACAAATTTTTGAAAAAAACACGATTAAAGATACTAAACAATGCAGAACTTACCATAGATTCGCATAGCTTTAGCAGATGGTAAATTAATAGCTTGTATACAAAGGTTGAAGTTTACGGATTTAACAAATTTTTGAAAAAAACACGATTAAATATACTAAACAATGGAGAACGTACCATAGATTCGCATAGCTATAACAGATGTTAAATTATTAGCTTGTATACAAAGGTTGAAGTTTACGGGTTTAACAAATTTTTGAAAAAAAACACGATTAAAGGTACTAAACAATGCAGAACGTACTATAGATTCGCATAGTCTTAGCAGATGTTAAATTAATAGCTTGTATACAAAGGTTGAAGGTTACAGATGTAACAAATTTTTTGAAAAAACACGATTAAAGATATTAAACAATGCAGAACTTGCCATAGATTCGCATAGCTTTAGCAGCTGTTAAATTAATAGCTTGTGTGCAAAGGTTGAATTTTACAGATTTAACAAATTTTTGAAAAAAACACGATTAAAGATACTAAACAATGCAGAACTTACCATAGATTCGCATAGCTTTAGCAGATGTTAAATTAATAGCTTGTATACAAAGGTTGAAGTTTACGGATTTAACAAATTTTTGAAAAAAAACACGATTAAAGAGACTAAACAATGCAGAACTTGCCATAGTTTCGCATAGTTTTAGCAGATGTTAAATTAATAGCTTGTATACAAAGGTTGAAGTTTACAGATTTAACAAATATTTTGAAAAAACACGATTAAAGATACTAAACAATGCAGAACTTGCCATAGATTCGCATAGTTTTAGCAGATGTTAAATTAATAGCTTGTATACAAAGGTTGAAGTTTACAGATTTAACAAATTTTTTGAAAAAACACGAATAAAGATACTAAACAATGCAGAACTTGCCATAGATTCGCATAGTTTTAGCAGCAGTTAAATTAATAGCTTGTATGCAAAGGTTGAATTTTACAGATTTAACAAATTTTTGAAAAAAACACGATTAAAGATACTAAACAATGCAGAATTTACCATAGATTCGCATAGCTTTAGCAGATGTTAAATTAATAGCTTGTATACAAAGGTTGAAGTTACGGATTTAACAAATTTTTGAAAAAAACACGATTAAAGAGACTAAACAATGCAGAACTTACCATAGATTCGCTTAGCTTTAGCAGATGGTAAATTAATAGCTTGTATACAAAGGTTGAAGGTTACGGATTTAACAAATTTTTGAAAAGAACACGATTAAATATACTAAACAATGGAAAACGTACCATAGATTCGCATAGCTATAGCAGATGTTAAATTATTAGCTTGTATACAAAGGTTGAAGTTTACGGGTTTAACAAATTTTTGAAAAAAAAACACGATTAAAGATACTAAACAATGCAGAACTTACCATAGATTCGCATAGCTTTAGCAGATGTTAAGTTAATAGCTTGTATACAAAGGTTGAAGTTTACGGATTTAACAAATTTTTGAAAAAAACACGATTAAAGAGACTAAACAATGCAGAACGTACCATAGATTCGCATAGTTTTAGCAGATGTTCAATTAATAGCTTATATACAAAGGTTAAAGTTTACAGATTTAACAAATAATTTGAAATAACACGATTAAAAATACTAAACAATGGAGAACTTGCCATAGATTCGCATAGCTTTAGCAGATGTTAAATTAATAGCTTGTATACAAAGGTTGAATTTTTCGGATTTAACAAATTTTTGAAAAAACACGATTAAAGAGACTAAACAATGCAGAACTTACCATAGATTCGCATAGCTTTAGCAGATGGTAAATTAATAGCTTGTATACAAAGGTTGAAGTTTACGGATTTAACAAATTTTTGAAAAAAAAACGATTAAAGAGACTAAACAATGCAGAACGTACCATAGATTCGCATAGTTTTAGCAGATGTTCAATTAATAGCTTATATACAAAGGTTAAAGTTTACAGATTAAACAAATATTTTGAAAAAACACGATTAAAGATACTAAACAATGGAGAACTTACCATAGATTCGCATAGCTTTAGCAGATGTTAAATTAATAGCTTGTATACAAAGGTTGAAGTTTACGGTTGTAACAAATTTTTGAAAAAAACACGATTAAAGAGACTAAACAATGCAGAACGTACCATAGATTCGCATAGTTTTAGCAGATGTTAAATTAATAGCTTGTATACAAAGGTTGAAGTTTACAGATTTAACAAATATTTTGAAAAAACACGATTAAAGATACTAAACAATGTAGAACTTGCCATAGATTCGTATAGCTTTAGCAGCTGTTAAATTAATAGCTTGTATGCAAAGGTTGAATTTTACAGATTTAACAAATTTTTGAAAAAAACACGATTAAAGATACTAAACAATGCAGAACTTACCATAGATTCGCATAGCTATAACAGATGTTAAATTATTAGCTTGTATACAAAGGTTGAAGTTTACGGGTTTAACAAATTTTTGAAAAAAACACGATTAAAGATACTAAACATTGCAGAACGTACCATAGATTCGCATAGTCTTAGCAGATGTTAAATTAATAGCTTGTATACAAAGGTTGAAGGTTACAGATGTAACAAATTTTTTGAAAAAAACGATTAAAGATATTAAACAATGCAGAACTTGCCATAGATTCGCATAGCTTTAGCAGCTGTTAAATTAATAGCTTGTATGCAAAGGTTGAATTTTACGGATTTAACAAATTTTTGAAAAAAACACGATTAAAGATACTAAACAATGCAGAACTTACCATAGATTCGCATAGCTTTAGCAGATGTTAAATTAATAGCTTGTATACAAAGGTTGAAGTTTACGGATTTAACAAATTTTTGAAAAAAAAACGATTAAAGAGACTAAACAATGCAGAACGTACCATAGATTCGCATAGTTTTAGCAGATGTTAAATTAATAGCTTGTATACAAAGGTTGAAGTTTACGGATTTAACAAATTTTTGAAAAAAACACGATTAAAGAGACTAAACAATGCAGAACTTACCATAGATTCGCTTAGCTTTAGCAGATGGTAAATTAATAGCTTGTATACAAAGGTTGAAGGTTACGGATTTAACAAATTTTTGAAAAGAACACGATTAAATATACTAAACAATGGAAAACGTACCATAGATTCGCATAGCTATAGCAGATGTTAAATTATTAGCTTGTATACAAAGGTTGAAGTTTACGGGTTTAACAAATTTTTGAAAAAAAACACGATTAAAGATACTAAACAATGCAGAACTTACCATAGATTCGCATAGCTTTAGCAGATGTTAAGTTAATAGCTTGTATACAAAGGTTGAAGTTTACAGATTTAACAAATATTTTGAAAAAACACGATTAAAGATACTAAACAATGTAGAACTTGCCATAGATTCGTATAGCTTTAGCAGCTGTTAAATTAATAGCTTGTATGCAAAGGTTGAATTTTACAGATTTAACAAATTTTTGAAAAAAACACGATTAAAGATACTAAACAATGCAGAACTTACCATAGATTCGCATAGCTATAACAGATGTTAAATTATTAGCTTGTATACAAAGGTTGAAGTTTACGGGTTTAACAAATTTTTGAAAAAAACACGATTAAAGATACTAAACATTGCAGAACGTACCATAGATTCGCATAGTCTTAGCAGATGTTAAATTAATAGCTTGTATACAAAGGTTGAAGGTTACAGATGTAACAAATTTTTTGAAAAAACACGATTAAAGATATTAAACAATGCAGAACTTGCCATAGATTCGCATAGCTTTAGCAGCTGTTAAATTAATAGCTTGTATGCAAAGGTTGAATTTTACGGATTTAACAAATTTTTGAAAAAAACACGATTAAAGATACTAAACAATGCAGAACTTACCATAGATTCGCATAGCTTTAGCAGATGTTAAATTAATAGCTTGTATACAAAGGTTGAAGTTTACGGATTTAACAAATTTTTGAAAAAAAACGATTAAAGAGACTAAACAATGCAGAACGTACCATAGATTCGCATAGTTTTAGCAGATGTTAAATTAATAGCTTGTATACAAAGGTTGAAGTTTACGGATTTAACAAATTTTTGAAAAAAACACGATTAAAGAGACTAAACAATGCAGAACTTACCATAGATTCGCTTAGCTTTAGCAGATGGTAAATTAATAGCTTGTATACAAAGGTTGAAGGTTACGGATTTAACAAATTTTTGAAAAGAACACGATTAAATATACTAAACAATGGAAAACGTACCATAGATTCGCATAGCTATAGCAGATGTTAAATTTTTAGCTTGTATACAAAGGTTGAAGTTTATGGGTTTAACAAATTTTTGAAAAAAAACACGATTAAAGATACTAAACAATGCAGAACTTACCATAGATTCGCATAGCTTTAGCAGATGTTAAGTTAATAGCTTGTATACAAAGGTTGAAGTTTACGGATTTAACAAATTTTTGAAAAAAACACGATTAAAGAGACTAAACAATGCAGAACGTACCATAGATTCGCATAGTTTTAGCAGATGTTTAATTAATAGCTTATATACAAAGGTTAAAGTTTACAGATTTAACAAATAAATTGAAATAACACGATTAAAAATACTAAACAATGGAGAACTTGCCATAGATTCGCATAGCTTTAGCAGATGTTAAATTAATAGCTTGTATACAAAGGTTGAATTTTTCGGATTTTACAAATTTTTGAAAAAACACGATTAAAGAGACTAAACAATGCAGAACTTACCATAGATTCGCATAGCTTTAGCAGATGGTAAATTAATAGCTTGTATACAAAGGTTGAAGTTTACGGATTTAACAAATTTTTGAAAAAAACACGATTAAAGAGACTAAACAATGCAGAACGTACCATAGATTCGCATAGTTTTAGCAGATGTTCAATTAATAGCTTATATACAAAGGTTAAAGTTTACAGATTTAACAAATATTTTGAAAAAACACGATTAAAGATACTAAACAATGGAGAACTTACCATAGATTCGCATAGCTTTAGCAGATGTTAAGTTATTAGCTTGTATACAAAGGTTGAAGTTTACGGTTGTAACAAATTTTTGAAAAAAAACACGATTAAAGAGACTAAACAATGCAGAACGTACCATAGATTCGCATAGTTTTAGCAGATGTTAAATTAATAGCTTGTATACAAAGGTTGAAGTTTACAGATTTAACAAATATTTTGAAAAAACACGATTAAAGATACTAAACAATGTAGAACTTGCCATAGATTCGTATAGCTTTAGCAGCTGTTAAATTAATAGCTTGTATGCAAAGGTTGAATTTTACAGATTTAACAAATTTTTGAAAAAAACACGATTAAAGATACTAAACAATGCAGAACTTACCATAGATTCGCATAGCTATAACAGATGTTAAATTATTAGCTTGTATACAAAGGTTGAAGTTTACGGGTTTAACAAATTTTTGAAAAAAACACGATTAAAGATACTAAACATTGCAGAACGTACCATAGATTCGCATAGTCTTAGCAGATGTTAAATTAATAGCTTGTATACAAAGGTTGAAGGTTACAGATGTAACAAATTTTTTGAAAAAACACGATTAAAGATATTAAACAATGCAGAACTTGCCATAGATTCGCATAGCTTTAGCAGCTGTTAAATTAATAGCTTGTATGCAAAGGTTGAATTTTACGGATTTAACAAATTTTTGAAAAAAACACGATTAAAGATACTAAACAATGCAGAACTTACCATAGATTCGCATAGCTTTAGCAGATGTTAAATTAATAGCTTGTATACAAAGGTTGAAGTTTACGGATTTAACAAATTTTTGAAAAAAAAACGATTAAAGAGACTAAACAATGCAGAACGTACCATAGATTCGCATAGTTTTAGCAGATGTTAAATTAATAGCTTGTATACAAAGTTTGAAGTTTACAGATTTAACAAATATTTTGAAAAAACACGATTAAAGATACTAAACAATGCAGAACTTACCATAGATTCGCATAGCTTTAGCAGATGGTAAATTAATAGCTTGTATACAAAGATTGAAGTTTACGGATTTAACAAATTTTTGAAAAAACACGATTAAATATACTAAACAATGGAGAACGTACCATAGATTCGCATAGCTATAGCAGATGTTAAATTATTAGCTTGTATACAAAGGTTGAAGTTTACGGGTTTAACAAATTTTTGAAAAAAAACACTATTAAAGATACTAAACAATGCAGAACGTACCATAGATTCGCATAGTTTTAGCAGATGTTAAATTAATAGCTTGTATACAAAGGTTGAAGTTTACAGATTTAACAAATTTTTTGAAAAAACACAAATAAAGATACTAAACAATGCAGAACTTGCCATAGATTCGCATAGCTTTAGCAGCAGTTAAATTAATAGCTTGTATGCAAAGGTTGAATTTTACAGATTTAACAAATTTTTGAAAAAAACACGATTAAAGATACTAAACAATGCAGAACTTACCATAGATTCGCATAGCTTTAGCAGATGTTAAGTTAATAGCTTGTATACAAAGGTTGAAGGTCACGGATTTAACAAATTTTTGAATAAAACACGATTAAAGAGACTAAACAATGCAGAACGTACCATAGATTCGCATAGTTTTAGCAGATGTTCAATTAATCGCTTATATACAAAGGTTAAAGTTTACAGATTTAACAAATATTTTGAAAAAACACGATTAAAGATACTAAACAATGCAGAACTTACCATAGATTCGCATAGCTTTAGCAGATGGTAAATTAATAGCTTGTATACAAAGGTTGAAGTTTACGGATTTAACAAATTTTTGAAAAGAACACGATTAAATATACTAAACAATGGAGAACGTATCATAGATTCGCATAGCTATAGCAGATGTTAAATTATTAGCTTGTATACAAAGGTTGAAGTTTACGGGTTTAACAAATTTTTGAAAAAAAACACGATTAAAGATACTAAACAATGCAGAACGTACCATAGATTCGCATAGTCTTAGCAGATGTTAAATTAATAGCTTGTATACAAAGGTTGAAGTTTACAGATTTAACAAATTTTTTGAAAAAACACGATTAAAGATACTAAACAATGCAGAACTTGCCATAGATTCGCATAGTTTTAGCAGCAGTTAAATTAATAGCTTGTATGCAAAGGTTGAATTTTACAGATTTAACAAATTTTTGAAAAAAAAACGATTAAAGATACTAAACAATGCAGAACTTACCATAGATTCGCATAGCTTTAGCAGATGTTAAGTTAATAGCTTGTATACAAAGGTTGAAGTTTACGGATTTAACAAATTTTTGAATAAAAACACGATTAAAGAGACTAAACAATGCAGAACGTACCATAGATTCGCATAGTTTTAGCAGATGTTCAATTAATAGCTTATATACAAAGGTTAAAGTTTACAGATTTAACAAATATTTTGAAAAAACACGATTAAAGATACTAAACAATGGAGAACTTGCCATAGATTCGTATAGCGTTAGCAGCTGTTAAATTAATAGCTTGTATACAAAGGTTGCATTTTACAGATTTAAAAAATTTTTGAAAAAAAACATGATTAAAGATACTAAACAATGCAGAACTTACCATAGATTCGCATAGCTTTAGCAGATGTTAAATTAATAGCTTGTATACAAAGGTTGAAGTTTACGGATTTAACATATTTTTGAAAAAAACACGATTAAAGATACTAAACAATGGAGAACGTACCATAGATTCGCATAGCTTTAGCAGATGTTAAATTATTAGCTTGTATACAAAGGTTGAAGTTTACGGGTTTAACAAATTTTTGAAAAAAAACACGATTAAAGATACTAAACCATGCAGAACGTACCATAGATTCGCATAGTCTTAGCAGATGTTAAATTAATAGCTTGTATACAAAGGTTGACGTTTACAGATTTAACAAATATTTTGAAAAAACACGAATTAAGATACTAAACAATGGAGAACTTGCCATAGATTCGCATAGCTTTAGCAGATGTTAAATTAATAGCTTGTATACAAAGGTTGAAGTTTACGGATTTAACAAATTTTTGAAAAAAACACGATTAAAGAGACTAAACAATGCAGAACTTACCATAGATTCGCATAGCTTTATCAGATGGTAAATTAATAGCTTGTATACAAAGGTTGAAGTTTACGGATTTAACAAATTTTTGAAAAGAACACGATTAAATATACTAAACAATGGAGAACGTACCATAGATTCGCATAGGTATAGCAGATGTTAAATTATTAGCTTGTATACAAAGGTTGAAGTTTACGGGTTTAACAAATTTTTGAAAAAAAACACGATTAAAGATACTAAACAATGCAGAACGTACCATAGATTCGCATAGTCCTAGCAGATGTTAAATTAATAGCTTGTATACAAAGGTTGAAGTTTACGGATTTAACATATTTTTGAAAAAAACACGATTAAAGATACTAAACAATGGAGAACGTACCATAGATTCGCATAGCTTTAGCAGATGTTAAATTATTAGCTTGTATACAAAGGTTGAAGTTTACGGGTTTAACAAATTTTTGAAAAAAAACACGATTAAAGATACTAAACAATGCAGAACGTACCATAGATTCGCATAGTCTTAGCAGATGTTAAATTAATAGCTTGTATACAAAGGTTGAAGTTTACAGATTTAACAAATATTTTGAAAAAACACGAATTAAGATACTAAACAATGGAGAACTTGCCATAGATTCGCATAGCTTTAGCAGATGTTAAATTAATAGCTTGTATACAAAGGTTGAAGTTTACGGATTTAACAAATTTTTGAAAAAAACACGATTAAAGAGACTAAACAATGCAGAACTTACCATAGATTCGCATAGCTTTATCAGATGGTAAATTAATAGCTTGTATACAAAGGTTGAAGTTTACGGATTTAACAAATTTTTGAAAAGAACACGATTAAATATACTAAACAATGGAGAACGTATCATAGATTCGCATAGCTATAGCAGATGTTAAATTATTAGCTTGTATACAAAGGTTGAAGTTTACGGGTTTAACAAATTTTTGAAAAAAAACACGATTAAAGATACTAAACAATGCAGAACGTACCATAGATTCGCATAGTCTTAGCAGATGTTAAATTAAAAGCTTGTATACAAAGGTTGAAGTTTACAGATTTAACAAATTTTTTGAAAAAACACGATTAAAGATACTAAACAATGCAGAACTTGCCATAGATTCGCATAGCGTTAGCAGCAGTTAAATTAATAGCTTGTATGCAAAGGTTGAATTTTACAGATTTAACAAATTTTTGAAAAAAACACGATTAAAGATACTAAACAATGCAGAACTTACCATAGATTCGCATAGCTTTAGCAGATGTTAAGTTAATAGCTTGTATACAAAGGTTGAAGTTTACGGGTTTAACAAATTTTTGAAAAAAAACACGATTAAAGATACTAAACAATGCAGAACGTACCATAGATTCGCATAGTCTTAGCAGATGTTAAATTAATAGCTTGTATACAAAGGTTGAAGTTTACAGATTTAACAAATATTTTGAAAAAACACGAATTAAGATACTAAACAATGGAGAACTTGCCATAGATTCGCATAGCTTTAGCAGATGTTAAATTAATAGCTTGTATACAAAGGTTGAAGTTTACGGATTTAACAAATTTTTGAAAAAAACACGATTAAAGAGACTAAACAATGCAGAACTTACCATAGATTCGCATAGCTTTATCAGATGGTAAATTAATAGCTTGTATACAAAGGTTGAAGTTTACGGATTTAACAAATTTTTGAAAAGAACACGATTAAATATACTAAACAATGGAGAACGTACCATAGATTCGCATAGGTATAGCAGATGTTAAGTTAATAGCTTGTATACAAAGGTTGAAGTTTACGGATTTAACAAATTTTTGAATAAAAACACGATTAAAGAGACTAAACAATGCAGAACGTACCATAGATTCGCATAGTTTTAGCAGATGTTCAATTAATAGCTTATATACAAAGGTTAAAGTTTACAGATTTAACAAATATTTTGAAAAAACACGATTAAAGATACTAAACAATGGAGAACTTGCCATAGATTCGCATAGCTTTAGCAGCTGTTAAATTAATAGCTTGTATACAAAGGTTGAAGTTTACAGATGTAACAAATTTTTGAAAAAAACACGATAAAAGCTACTAAACAATGCAGAACTTACCATAGATTCGCATAGCTTTAGCAGATGTTAGATTAGTAGATTGTATACAAAGGTTGAATTTTACAGATTTAAAAAATTTTTGAAAAAAAACATGATTAAAGATACTAAACATTGCAGAACGTACCATAGATTCGCATAGTCTTAGCAGATGTTAAATTAATAGCTTGTATACAAAGGTTGAAGGTTACAGATGTAACAAATTTTTTGAAAAAACACGATTAAAGATATTAAACAATGCAGAACTTGCCATAGATTCGCATAGCTTTAGCAGCTGTTAAATTAATAGCTTGTATGCAAAGGTTGAATTTTACGGATTTAACAAATTTTTGAAAAAAACACGATTAAAGATACTAAACAATGCAGAACTTACCATAGATTCGCATAGCTTTAGCAGATGTTAAATTAATAGCTTGTATACAAAGGTTGAAGTTTACGGATTTAACAAATTTTTGAAAAAAAACGATTAAAGAGACTAAACAATGCAGAACGTACCATAGATTCGCATAGTTTTAGCAGATGTTAAATTAATAGCTTGTATACAAAGGTTGAAGTTTACAGATTTAACAAATATTTTGAAAAAAAACGATTAAAGATACTAAACAATGCAGAACTTACCATAGATTCGCATAGCTTTAGCAGATGGTAAATTAATAGCTTGTATACAAAGATTGAAGTTTACGGATTTAACAAATTTTTGAAAAAAACACGATTAAATATACTAAACAATGAAGAACGTACCATAGATTCGCATAGCTATAGCAGATGTTAAATTATTAGCTTGTATACAAAGGTTGAAGTTTACGGGTTTAACAAATTTTTGAAAAAAAACACTATTAAAGATACTAAACAATGCAGAACGTACCATAGATTCGCATAGTTTTAGCAGATGTTAAATTAATAGCTTGTATACAAAGGTTGAAGTTTACAGATTTAACAAATTTTTTGAAAAAACACAAATAAAGATACTAAACAATGCAGAACTTGCCATAGATTCGCATAGCTTTAGCAGCAGTTAAATTAATAGCTTGTATGCAAAGGTTGAATTTTACAGATTTAACAAATTTTTGAAAAAAACACGATTAAAGATACTAAACAATGCAGAACTTACCATAGATTCGCATAGCTTTAGCAGATGTTAAGTTAATAGCTTGTATACAAAGGTTGAAGGTCACGGATTTAACAAATTTTTGAAAAAAACACGATTAAAGAGACTAAACAATGCAGAACGTACCATAGATTCGCATAGTTTTAGCAGATGTTCAATTAATCGCTTATATACAAAGGTTAAAGTTTACAGATTTAACAAATATTTTGAAAAAACACGATTAAAGATACTAAACAATGCAGAACTTACCATAGATTCGCATAGCTTTAGCAGATGGTAAATTAATAGCTTGTATACAAAGGTTGAAGTTTACGGATTTAACAAATTTTTGAAAAGAACACGATTAAATATACTAAACAATGGAGAACGTATCATAGATTCGCATAGCTATAGCAGATGTTAAATTATTAGCTTGTATACAAAGGTTGAAGTTTACGGGTTTAACAAATTTTTGAAAAAAAACACGATTAAAGATACTAAACAATGCAGAACGTACCATAGATTCGCATAGTCTTAGCAGATGTTAAATTAATAGCTTGTATACAAAGGTTGAAGTTTACAGATTTAACAAATTTTTTGAAAAAACACGATTAAAGATACTAAACAATGCAGAACTTGCCATAGATTCGCATAGTTTTAGCAGCAGTTAAATTAATAGCTTGTATGCAAAGGTTGAATTTTACAGATTTAACAAATTTTTGAAAAAAAACACGATTAAAGATACTAAACAATGCAGAACGTACCATAGATTCGCATAGTCCTAGCAGATGTTAAATTAATAGCTTGTATACAAAGGTTGAAGTTTACGGATTTAACATATTTTTGAAAAAAACACGATTAAAGATACTAAACAATGGAGAACGTACCATAGATTCGCATAGCTTTAGCAGATGTTAAATTATTAGCTTGTATACAAAGGTTGAAGTTTACGGGTTTAACAAATTTTTGAAAAAAAACACGATTAAAGATACTAAACAATGCAGAACGTACCATAGATTCGCATAGTCTTAGCAGATGTTAAATTAATAGCTTGTATACAAAGGTTGAAGTTTACAGATTTAACAAATATTTTGAAAAAACACGAATTAAGATACTAAACAATGGAGAACTTGCCATAGATTCGCATAGCTTTAGCAGATGTTAAATTAATAGCTTGTATACAAAGGTTGAAGTTTACGGATTTAACAAATTTTTGAAAAAAACACGATTAAAGAGACTAAACAATGCAGAACTTACCATAGATTCGCATAGCTTTATCAGATGGTAAATTAATAGCTTGTATACAAAGGTTGAAGTTTACGGATTTAACAAATTTTTGAAAAGAACACGATTAAATATACTAAACAATGGAGAACGTATCATAGATTCGCATAGCTATAGCAGATGTTAAATTATTAGCTTGTATACAAAGGTTGAAGTTTACGGGTTTAACAAATTTTTGAAAAAAAACACGATTAAAGATACTAAACAATGCAGAACGTACCATAGATTCGCATAGTCTTAGCAGATGTTAAATTAAAAGCTTGTATACAAAGGTTGAAGTTTACAGATTTAACAAATTTTTTGAAAAAACACGATTAAAGATACTAAACAATGCAGAACTTGCCATAGATTCGCATAGCGTTAGCAGCAGTTAAATTAATAGCTTGTATGCAAAGGTTGAATTTTACAGATTTAACAAATTTTTGAAAAAAACACGATTAAAGATACTAAACAATGCAGAACTTACCATAGATTCGCATAGCTTTAGCAGATGTTAAGTTAATAGCTTGTATACAAAGGTTGAAGTTTACGGGTTTAACAAATTTTTGAAAAAAAACACGATTAAAGATACTAAACAATGCAGAACGTACCATAGATTCGCATAGTCTTAGCAGATGTTAAATTAATAGCTTGTATACAAAGGTTGAAGTTTACAGATTTAACAAATATTTTGAAAAAACACGAATTAAGATACTAAACAATGGAGAACTTGCCATAGATTCGCATAGCTTTAGCAGATGTTAAATTAATAGCTTGTATACAAAGGTTGAAGTTTACGGATTTAACAAATTTTTGAAAAAAACACGATTAAAGAGACTAAACAATGCAGAACTTACCATAGATTCGCATAGCTTTATCAGATGGTAAATTAATAGCTTGTATACAAAGGTTGAAGTTTACGGATTTAACAAATTTTTGAAAAGAACACGATTAAATATACTAAACAATGGAGAACGTACCATAGATTCGCATAGGTATAGCAGATGTTAAGTTAATAGCTTGTATACAAAGGTTGAAGTTTACGGATTTAACAAATTTTTGAATAAAAACACGATTAAAGAGACTAAACAATGCAGAACGTACCATAGATTCGCATAGTTTTAGCAGATGTTCAATTAATAGCTTATATACAAAGGTTAAAGTTTACAGATTTAACAAATATTTTGAAAAAACACGATTAAAGATACTAAACAATGGAGAACTTGCCATAGATTCGCATAGCTTTAGCAGCTGTTAAATTAATAGCTTGTATACAAAGGTTGAAGTTTACAGATGTAACAAATTTTTGAAAAAAACACGATAAAAGCTACTAAACAATGCAGAACTTACCATAGATTCGCATAGCTTTAGCAGATGTTAGATTAGTAGATTGTATACAAAGGTTGAATTTTACAGATTTAAAAAATTTTTGAAAAAAAACATGATTAAAGATACTAAACATTGCAGAACGTACCATAGATTCGCATAGTCTTAGCAGATGTTAAATTAATAGCTTGTATACAAAGGTTGAAGGTTACAGATGTAACAAATTTTTTGAAAAAACACGATTAAAGATATTAAACAATGCAGAACTTGCCATAGATTCGCATAGCTTTAGCAGCTGTTAAATTAATAGCTTGTATGCAAAGGTTGAATTTTACGGATTTAACAAATTTTTGAAAAAAACACGATTAAAGATACTAAACAATGCAGAACTTACCATAGATTCGCATAGCTTTAGCAGATGTTAAATTAATAGCTTGTATACAAAGGTTGAAGTTTACGGATTTAACAAATTTTTGAAAAAAAAACGATTAAAGAGACTAAACAATGCAGAACGTACCATAGATTCGCATAGTTTTAGCAGATGTTAAATTAATAGCTTGTATACAAAGGTTGAAGTTTACAGATTTAACAAATATTTTGAAAAAAAACGATTAAAGATACTAAACAATGCAGAACTTACCATAGATTCGCATAGCTTTAGCAGATGGTAAATTAATAGCTTGTATACAAAGATTGAAGTTTACGGATTTAACAAATTTTTGAAAAAAACACGATTAAATATACTAAACAATGAAGAACGTACCATAGATTCGCATAGCTATAGCAGATGTTAAATTATTAGCTTGTATACAAAGGTTGAAGTTTACGGGTTTAACAAATTTTTGAAAAAAAACACTATTAAAGATACTAAACAATGCAGAACGTACCATAGATTCGCATAGTTTTAGCAGATGTTAAATTAATAGCTTGTATACAAAGGTTGAAGTTTACAGATTTAACAAATTTTTTGAAAAAACACAAATAAAGATACTAAACAATGCAGAACTTGCCATAGATTCGCATAGCTTTAGCAGCAGTTAAATTAATAGCTTGTATGCAAAGGTTGAATTTTACAGATTTAACAAATTTTTGAAAAAAACACGATTAAAGATACTAAACAATGCAGAACTTACCATAGATTCGCATAGCTTTAGCAGATGTTAAGTTAATAGCTTGTATACAAAGGTTGAAGGTCACGGATTTAACAAATTTTGAAAAAAACACGATTAAAGAGACTAAACAATGCAGAACGTACCATAGATTCGCATAGTTTTAGCAGATGTTCAATTAATCGCTTATATACAAAGGTTAAAGTTTACAGATTTAACAAATATTTTGAAAAACACGATTAAAGATACTAAACATGCAGAACTTACCATAGATTCGCATAGCTTTAGCAGATGGTAAATTAATAGCTTGTATACAAAGGTTGAAGTTTACGGATTTAACAAATTTTTGAAAAGAACACGATTAAATATACTAAACAATGGAGAACGTATCATAGATTCGCATAGCTATAGCAGATGTTAAATTATTAGCTTGTATACAAAGGTTGAAGTTTACGGGTTTAACAAATTTTTGAAAAAAAACACGATTAAAGATACTAAACAATGCAGAACGTACCATAGATTCGCATAGTCTTAGCAGATGTTAAATTAATAGCTTGTATACAAAGGTTGAAGTTTACAGATTTAACAAATTTTTTGAAAAAACACGATTAAAGATACTAAACAATGCAGAACTTGCCATAGATTCGCATAGTTTTAGCAGCAGTTAAATTAATAGCTTGTATGCAAAGGTTGAATTTTACAGATTTAACAAATTTTTGAAAAAAAAACGATTAAAGATACTAAACAATGCAGAACTTACCATAGATTCGCATAGCTTTAGCAGATGTTAAGTTAATAGCTTGTATACAAAGGTTGAAGTTTACGGATTTAACAAATTTTTGAATAAAAACACGATTAAAGAGACTAAACAATGCAGAACGTACCATAGATTCGCATAGTTTTAGCAGATGTTCAATTAATAGCTTATATACAAAGGTTAAAGTTTACAGATTTAACAAATATTTTGAAAAAACACGATTAAAGATACTAAACAATGGAGAACTTGCCATAGATTCGTATAGCGTTAGCAGCTGTTAAATTAATAGCTTGTATACAAAGGTTGAATTTTACAGATTTAAAAAATTTTTGAAAAAAAACATGATTAAAGATACTAAACAATGCAGAACTTACCATAGATTCGCATAGCTTTAGCAGATGTTAAATTAATAGCTTGTATACAAAGGTTGAAGTTTACGGATTTAACATATTTTTGAAAAAAACACGATTAAAGATACTAAACAATGGAGAACGTACCATAGATTCGCATAGCTTTAGCAGATGTTAAATTATTAGCTTGTATACAAAGGTTGAAGTTTACGGGTTTAACAAATTTTTGAAAAAAAACACGATTAAAGATACTAAACAATGCAGAACGTACCATAGATTCGCATAGTCTTAGCAGATGTTAAATTAATAGCTTGTATACAAAGGTTGAAGTTTACAGATTTAACAAATATTTTGAAAAAACACGAATTAAGATACTAAACAATGGAGAACTTGCCATAGATTCGCATAGCTTTAGCAGATGTTAAATTAATAGCTTGTATACAAAGGTTGAAGTTTACGGATTTAACAAATTTTTGAAAAAAACACGATTAAAGAGACTAAACAATGCAGAACTTACCATAGATTCGCATAGCTTTATCAGATGGTAAATTAATAGCTTGTATACAAAGGTTGAAGTTTACGGATTTAACAAATTTTTGAAAAGAACACGATTAAATATACTAAACAATGGAGAACGTACCATAGATTCGCATAGGTATAGCAGATGTTAAATTATTAGCTTGTATACAAAGGTTGAAGTTTACGGGTTTAACAAATTTTTGAAAAAAAACACGATTAAAGATACTAAACAATGTAGAACGTACCATAGATTCGCATAGTCCTAGCAGATGTTAAATTAATAGCTTGTATACAAAGGTTGAAGTTTACGGATTTAACATATTTTTGAAAAAAACACGATTAAAGATACTAAACAATGGAGAACGTACCATAGATTCGCATAGCTTTAGCAGATGTTAAATTATTAGCTTGTATACAAAGGTTGAAGTTTACGGGTTTAACAAATTTTTGAAAAAAAACACGATTAAAGATACTAAACAATGCAGAACGTACCATAGATTCGCATAGTCTTAGCAGATGTTAAATTAATAGCTTGTATACAAAGGTTGAAGTTTACAGATTTAACAAGTATTTTGAAAAAACACGAATTAAGATACTAAACAATGGAGAACTTGCCATAGATTCGCATAGCTTTAGCAGATGTTAAATTAATAGCTTGTATACAAAGGTTGAAGTTTACGGATTTAACAAATTTTTGAAAAAAAACACGATTAAAGAGACTAAACAATGCAGAACTTACCATAGATTCGCATAGCTTTATCAGATGGTAAATTAATAGCTTGTATACAAAGGTTGAAGTTTACGGATTTAACAAATTTTTGAAAAGAACACGATTAAATATACTAAACAATGGAGAACGTATCATAGATTCGCATAGCTATAGCAGATGTTAAATTATTAGCTTGTATACAAAGGTTGAAGTTTACGGGTTTAACAAATTTTTGAATAAAAACACGATTAAAGATACTAAACAATGCAGAACGTACCATAGATTCGCATAGTCTTAGCAGATGTTAAATTAATAGCTTGTATACAAAGGTTGAAGTTTACAGATTTAACAAATTTTTTGAAAAAACACGATTAAAGATACTAAACAATGCAGAACTTGCCATAGATTCGCATAGCTTTAGCAGCAGTTAAATTAATAGCTTGTATGCAAAGGTTGAATTTTACAGATTTAACAAATTTTTGAAAAAAACACGATTAAAGATACTAAACAATGCAGAACTTACCATAGATTCGCATAGCTTTAGCAGATGTTAAGTTAATAGCTTGTATACAAAGGTTGAAGTTTACGGATTTAACAAATTTTTGAATAAAAACACGATTAAAGAGACTAAACAATGCAGAACGTACCATAGATTCGCATAGTTTTAGCAGATGTTCAATTAATAGCTTATATACAAAGGTTAAAGTTTACAGATTTAACAAATATTTTGAAAAAACACGATTAAAGATACTAAACAATGGAGAACTTGCCATAGATTCGTATAGCGTTAGCAGCTGTTAAATTAATAGCTTGTATACAAAGGTTGAATTTTACAGATTTAAAAAATTTTTGAAAAAAAACATGATTAAAGATACTAAACAATGCAGAACTTACCATAGATTCGCATAGCTTTAGCAGATGTTAAATTAATAGCTTGTATACAAAGGTTGAAGTTTACGGATTTAACATATTTTTGAAAAAAACACGATTAAAGATACTAAACAATGGAGAACGTACCATAGATTCGCATAGCTTTAGCAGATGTTAAATTATTAGCTTGTATACAAAGGTTGAAGTTTACGGGTTTAACAAATTTTTGAAAAAAAACACGATTAAAGATACTAAACAATGCAGAACGTACCATAGATTCGCATAGTCTTAGCAGATGTTAAATTAATAGCTTGTATACAAAGGTTGAAGTTTACAGATTTAACAAATATTTTGAAAAAACACGAATTAAGATACTAAACAATGGAGAACGTACCATAGATTCGCATAGCTTTAGCAGATGTTAAATTAATAGCTTGTATACAAAGGTTGAAGTTTACGGATTTAACAAATTTTTGAAAAAAACACGATTAAAGAGACTAAACAATGCAGAACTTACCATAGATTCGCATAGCTTTATCAGATGGTAAATTAATAGCTTGTATACAAAGGTTGAAGTTTACGGATTTAACAAATTTTTGAAAAGAACACGATTAAATATACTAAACAATGGAGAACGTACCATAGATTCGCATAGGTATAGCAGATGTTAAATTATTAGCTTGTATACAAAGGTTGAAGTTTACGGGTTTAACAAATTTTTGAAAAAAAACACGATTAAAGATACTAAACAATGCAGAACGTACCATAGATTCGCATAGTCCTAGCAGATGTTAAATTAATAGCTTGTATACAAAGGTTGAAGTTTACGGATTTAACAAATTTTTGAAAAAAACACGATTAAAGAGACTAAACAATGCAGAACGTACCATAGATTCGCATAGTTTTAGCAGATGTTCAATTAATAGCTTATATACAAAGGTTAAAGTTTACAGATTTAACAAATATTTTGAAAAAACACGATTAAAGATACTAAACAATGGAGAACTTGCCATAGATTCGCATAGCTTTAGCAGCTGTTAAATTAATAGCTTGTATACAAAGGTTGAAGTTTACAGATGTAACAAATTTTTGAAAAAAACACGATAAAAGCTACTAAACAATGCAGAACTTACCATAGATTCGCATAGCTTTAGCAGATGTTAGATTAGTAGATTGTATACAAAGGTTGAATTTTACAGATTTAAAAAATTTTTGAAAAAAAACATGATTAAAGATACTAAACAATGCAGAACTTACCATAGATTCGCATAGCTTTAGCAGATGTTAAATTAATAGCTTGTATACAAAGGTTGAAATTTACGGATTTAACATATTTTTGAAAAAAACACGATTAAAGATACTAAACAATGGAGAACGTACCATAGATTCGCATAGCTTTAGCAGATGTTAAATTATTAGCTTGTATACAAAGGTTGAAGTTTACGGGTTTAACAAATTTTTGAAAAAAACACGATTAAAGATACTAAACAATGCAGAACGTACCATAGATTCGCATAGTCTTAGCAGATGTTAAATTAATAGCTTGTATACAAAGGTTGAAGTTTACAGATTTAACAAATATTTTGAAAAAACACGAATTAAGATACTAAACAATGGAGAACTTGCCATAGATTCGCATAGCTTTAGCAGATGTTAAATTAATAGCTTGTATACAAAGGTTGAAGTTTTCGGATTTAACAAATTTTTGAAAAAAACACGATTAAAGAGACTAAACAATGCAGAACTTACCATAGATTCGCATAGCTTTATCAGATGGTAAATTAATAGCTTGTATACAAAGGTTGAAGTTTACGGATTTAACAAATTTTTGAAAAGAACACGATTAAATATACTAAACAATGGAGAACGTACCATAGATTCGCATAGGTATAGCAGATGTTAAATTATTAGCTGAAATACAAAGGTTGAAGTTTACGGGTTTAACAAATTTTTGAAAAAAAACACGATTAAAGATACTAAACAATGCAGAACGTACCATAGATTCGCATAGTCCTAGCAGATGTTAAATTAATAGCTTGTATACAAAGGTTGAAGTTTACGGATTTAACAAATTTTTGAAAAAAACACGATTAAAGAGACTAAACAATGCAGAACGTACCATAGATTCGCATAGTTTTAGCAGATGTTCAATTAATAGCTTATATACAAAGGTTAAAGTTTACAGATTTAACAAATATTTTGAAAAAACACGATTAAAGATACTAAACAATGGAGAACTTGCCATAGATTCGCATAGCTTTAGCAGCTGTTAAATTAATAGCTTGTATGCAAAGGTTGAATTTTACAGATTTAACAAATTTTTGAAAAAAACACGATTAAAGATACTAAACAATGCAGAACTTACCATAGATTCGCATAGCTTTAGCAGATGTTAAATTAATAGCTTGTATACAAAGGTTGAAGTTTACAGATTTAACAAATTTTTGAAAATAACACGATTAAATATACTATACAATGCAGAACTTACCATAGATTCGCATAGCTCTAGCAGATGTTAAATTACTAGCTTGTATGCAAAGGTTGAATTTTACAGATTTAACAAATTTTTGAATAAAACACGATTAAAGATACTAAACAATGCAGAACTTACCATAGATTCGCATAGCTTTAGCAGATGTTAAGTTAATAGCTTGTATACAAAGGTTGAAGTTTACGGATTTAACAAATTTTTGAAAAAAACACGATTAAAGAGACTAAACAATGCAGAACGTACCATAGATTCGCATAGTTTTAGCAGATGTTAAATTAATAGCTTGTATGCAAAGGTTGAATTTTACAGATTTAACAAATTTTTGAATAAAACACGATTAAAGATACTAAACAATGGATAACGTACCATAGATTCGCATAGCTTAGCAGATGTTAAATTAATAGCTTGTATACAAAGGTTGAAGTTTACAGATGTAACAAATTTTTGAAAAAAACACGATAAAAGCTACTAAACAATGCAGAACTTACCATAGATTCGCATAGCTTTAGCAGATGTTAGATTAGTAGATTGTATACAAAGGTTGAATTTTACAGATTTAAAAAATTTTTGAAAAAAAACATGATTAAAGATACTAAACAATGGATAACGTACCATAGATTCACATAGCTATAGCAGATGTTAAATTATTAGCTTGTATACAAAGGTTGAAGTTTACGGGTTTAACAAATTTTTGAAAAAAAACACGATTAAATATACTAAACAATGCAGAACGTACCATAGATTCGCATAGTTTTAGCAGATGTTAAATTAATAGCTTGTATACAAAGGTTGAAGTTTACAGATTTAACAAATTTTTTGAAAAAACACGATTAAAGATACTAAACAATGCAGAACTTGCCATAGATTCGCATAGCTTTAGCAGCAGTTAAATTAATAGCTTGTATGCAAAGGTTGAATTTTACAGATTTAACAAATTTTTGAAAAAAACACGATTAAAGATACTAAACAATGCAGAACTTACCATAGATTCGCATATCTTTAGCAGATGTTAAATTAATAGCTTGTATACAAAGGTTGAAGTTTACGGATTTAACAAATTTTTGAAAAAAACACGATTAAAGAGACTAAACAATGCAGAACATACCATAGATTCGCATAGCTTTAGCAGATGGTAAATTAATAGCTTGTATACAAAGGTTGAAGTTTACGGATTTAACTAATTTTTGAAAAAACACGATTATAGATACTAAACAATGCAGAACGTGCCATAGATTCGCATAGCTTTAGCAGATGGTAAATTAATAGCTTGTATACAAAGGTTGAAGTTTACAGATTTAATAAATTTTTGAAAAGAACACGATTAAATATACTAAACAATGGA
Source organism: Prosapia bicincta (assembly GCA_036971475.1). Taxonomy (NCBI): domain Eukaryota; kingdom Metazoa; phylum Arthropoda; class Insecta; order Hemiptera; family Cercopidae; genus Prosapia; species Prosapia bicincta. The sequence continues at coordinate 267,528,306 of JBAIZL010000004.1, read as the reverse complement.
GAACGTAGCATAGATTCGCATAGCTATAGCAGATGTTAAATTATTAGCTTGTATACAAAGGTTGAAGTTTACGGGTTTATCAAATTTTTGAAAAAAAACACGATTAAAGATACTAAACAATGCAGAACGTACCATAGATTCGCATAGTCTTAGCAGATGTTAAATTAATAGCTTGTATACAAAGGTTGAAGTTTACAGATTTAATAAATTTTTTGAAAAAACACGATTAAAGATACTAAACAATGCAGAACTTGCAATAGATTCGCATAGCTTTAGCAGCAGTTAAATTAATAGCTTGTATGCAAAGGTTGAATTTTACAGATTTAACAAATTTTTGAAAAAAAACACGATTAAAGATACTAAACAATGCAGAACTTACCATAGATTCGCATAGCTTTAGCAGATGTTAAGTTAATAGCTTGTATACAAAGGTTGAAGTTTACGGATTTAACAAATTTTTGAAAAAAACACGATTAAAGAGACTAAACAATGCAGAACGTACCATAGATTCGCATAGTTTTAGCAGATGTTAAATTAATAGCTTGTATGCAAAGGTTGAATTTTACAGATTTAACAAATTTTTGAATAAAACACGATTAAAGATACTAAACAATGGATAACGTACCATAGATTCGCATAGCTTAGCAGATGTTAAATTAATAGCTTGTATACAAAGGTTGAAGTTTACAGATTTAACAAATTTTTGAAAAAAACACGATTAAATATACTATACAATGCAGAACTTACCATAGATTCGCATAGCTCTAGCAGATGTTAAATTACTAGCTTGTATGCAAAGGTTGAATTTTACAGATTTAACAAATTTTTGAATAAAACACGATTAAAGATACTAAACAATGGATAACGTACCATACATTCGCATAGCTTTAGCAGATGTTAAATTAATAGCTTGTATACAAAGGTTGCAGTTTACGGGTTTAACAAATTTTTGAAAAAAACACGATTTAAGATACTAAACAATCCAGAACTTACCATAGATTCGCATAGTTTTAGCAGATGTTAAATTAATAGCTTGTATACAAAGGTTGAAGTTTACAGATGTAACAAATTTTTGAAAAAAACACGATAAAAGCTACTAAACAATGCAGAACTTACCATAGATTCGCATAGCTTTAGCAGATGTTAGATTAGTAGATTGTATACAAAGGTTGAATTTTACAGATTTAAAAAATTTTTGAAAAAAAACATGATTAAAGATACTAAACAATGGATAACGTACCATAGATTCACATAGCTATAGCAGATGTTAAATTATTAGCTTGTATACAAAGGTTGAAGTTTACGGGTTTAACAAATTTTTGAAAAAAAACACGATTAAATATACTAAACAATGCAGAACGTACCATAGATTCGCATAGTTTTAGCAGATGTTAAATTAATAGCTTGTATACAAAGGTTGAAGTTTACAGATTTAACAAATTTTTTGAAAAAACACGATTAAAGATACTAAACAATGCAGAACTTGCCATAGATTCGCATAGCTTTAGCAGCAGTTAAATTAATAGCTTGTATGCAAAGGTTGAATTTTACAGATTTAACAAATTTTTGAAAAAAACACGATTAAAGATACTAAACAATGCAGAACTTACCATAGATTCGCATATCTTTAGCAGATGTTAAATTAATAGCTTGTATACAAAGGTTGAAGTTTACGGATTTAACAAATTTTTGAAAAAAACACGATTAAAGAGACTAAACAATGCAGAACATACCATAGATTCGCATAGCTTTAGCAGATGGTAAATTAATAGCTTGTATACAAAGGTTGAAGTTTACGGATTTAACTAATTTTTGAAAAAACACGATTATAGATACTAAACAATGCAGAACGTGCCATAGATTCGCATAGCTTTAGCAGATGGTAAATTAATAGCTTGTATACAAAGGTTGAAGTTTACAGATTTAATAAATTTTTGAAAAGAACACGATTAAATATACTAAACAATGGAGAACGTAGCATAGATTCGCATAGCTATAGCAGATGTTAAATTATTAGCTTGTATACAAAGGTTGAAGTTTACGGGTTTATCAAATTTTTGAAAAAAAACACGATTAAAGATACTAAACAATGCAGAACGTACCATAGATTCGCATAGTCTTAGCAGATGTTAAATTAATAGCTTGTATACAAAGGTTGAAGTTTACAGATTTAATAAATTTTTTGAAAAAACACGATTAAAGATACTAAACAATGCAGAACTTGCAATAGATTCGCATAGCTTTAGCAGCAGTTAAATTAATAGCTTGTATGCAAAGGTTGAATTTTACAGATTTAACAAATTTTTGAAAAAAAACACGATTAAAGATACTAAACAATGCAGAACTTACCATAGATTCGCATAGCTTTAGCAGATGTTAAGTTAATAGCTTGTATACAAAGGTTGAAGTTTACGGATTTAACAAATTTTTGAAAAAAACACGATTAAAGAGACTAAACAATGCAGAACGTACCATAGATTCGCATAGTTTTAGCAGATGTTAAATTAATAGCTTGTATGCAAAGGTTGAATTTTACAGATTTAACAAATTTTTGAATAAAACACGATTAAAGATACTAAACAATGGATAACGTACCATAGATTCGCATAGCTTAGCAGATGTTAAATTAATAGCTTGTATACAAAGGTTGAAGTTTACAGATGTAACAAATTTTTGAAAAAAACACGATAAAAGCTACTAAACAATGCAGAACTTACCATAGATTCGCATAGCTTTAGCAGATGTTAGATTAGTAGATTGTATACAAAGGTTGAATTTTACAGATTTAAAAAATTTTTGAAAAAAAACATGATTAAAGATACTAAACAATGGATAACGTACCATAGATTCACATAGCTATAGCAGATGTTAAATTATTAGCTTGTATACAAAGGTTGAAGTTTACGGGTTTAACAAATTTTTGAAAAAAAACACGATTAAATATACTAAACAATGCAGAACGTACCATAGATTCGCATAGTTTTAGCAGATGTTAAATTAATAGCTTGTATACAAAGGTTGAAGTTTACAGATTTAACAAATTTTTTGAAAAAACACGATTAAAGATACTAAACAATGCAGAACTTGCCATAGATTCGCATAGCTTTAGCAGCAGTTAAATTAATAGCTTGTATGCAAAGGTTGAATTTTACAGATTTAACAAATTTTTGAAAAAAACACGATTAAAGATACTAAACAATGCAGAACTTACCATAGATTCGCATATCTTTAGCAGATGTTAAATTAATAGCTTGTATACAAAGGTTGAAGTTTACGGATTTAACAAATTTTTGAAAAAAACACGATTAAAGAGACTAAACAATGCAGAACATACCATAGATTCGCATAGCTTTAGCAGATGGTAAATTAATAGCTTGTATACAAAGGTTGAAGTTTACGGATTTAACTAATTTTTGAAAAAACACGATTATAGATACTAAACAATGCAGAACGTGCCATAGATTCGCATAGCTTTAGCAGATGGTAAATTAATAGCTTGTATACAAAGGTTGAAGTTTACAGATTTAATAAATTTTTGAAAAGAACACGATTAAATATACTAAACAATGGAGAACGTAGCATAGATTCGCATAGCTATAGCAGATGTTAAATTATTAGCTTGTATACAAAGGTTGAAGTTTACGGGTTTATCAAATTTTTGAAAAAAAACACGATTAAAGATACTAAACAATGCAGAACGTACCATAGATTCGCATAGTCTTAGCAGATGTTAAATTAATAGCTTGTATACAAAGGTTGAAGTTTACAGATTTAATAAATTTTTTGAAAAAACACGATTAAAGATACTAAACAATGCAGAACTTGCAATAGATTCGCATAGCTTTAGCAGCAGTTAAATTAATAGCTTGTATGCAAAGGTTGAATTTTACAGATTTAACAAATTTTTGAAAAAAAACACGATTAAAGATACTAAACAATGCAGAACTTACCATAGATTCGCATAGCTTTAGCAGATGTTAAGTTAATAGCTTGTATACAAAGGTTGAAGTTTACGGATTTAACAAATTTTTGAAAAAAACACGATTAAAGAGACTAAACAATGCAGAACGTACCATAGATTCGCATAGTTTTAGCAGATGTTAAATTAATAGCTTGTATGCAAAGGTTGAATTTTACAGATTTAACAAATTTTTGAATAAAACACGATTAAAGATACTAAACAATGGATAACGTACCATAGATTCGCATAGCTTAGCAGATGTTAAATTAATAGCTTGTATACAAAGGTTGAAGTTTACAGATTTAACAAATTTTTGAAAAAAACACGATTAAATATACTATACAATGCAGAACTTACCATAGATTCGCATAGCTCTAGCAGATGTTAAATTACTAGCTTGTATGCAAAGGTTGAATTTTACAGATTTAACAAATTTTTGAATAAAACACGATTAAAGATACTAAACAATGGATAACGTACCATACATTCGCATAGCTTTAGCAGATGTTAAATTAATAGCTTGTATACAAAGGTTGCAGTTTACGGGTTTAACAAATTTTTGAAAAAAACACGATTTAAGATACTAAACAATCCAGAACTTACCATAGATTCGCATAGTTTTAGCAGATGTTAAATTAATAGCTTGTATACAAAGGTTGAAGTTTACAGATGTAACAAATTTTTGAAAAAAACACGATAAAAGCTACTAAACAATGCAGAACTTACCATAGATTCGCATAGCTTTAGCAGATGTTAGATTAGTAGATTGTATACAAAGGTTGAATTTTACAGATTTAAAAAATTTTTGAAAAAAAACATGATTAAAGATACTAAACAATGCAGAACTTACCATAGATTCGCATAGCTTTAGCAGATGTTAAATTAATAGCTTGTATACAAAGGTTGAAGTTTACGGATTTAACATATTTTTGAAAAAAACACGATTAAAGATACTAAACAATGGAGAACGTACCATAGATTCGCATAGCTTTAGCAGATGTTAAATTATTAGCTTGTATACAAAGGTTGAAGTTTACGGGTTTAACAAATTTTTGAAAAAAACACGATTAAAGATACTAAACAATGCAGAACGTACCATAGATTCGCATAGTCTTAGCAGATGTTAAATTAATAGCTTGTATACAAAGGTTGAAGTTTACAGATTTAACAAATATTTTGAAAAAACACGAATTAAGATACTAAACAATGGAGAACTTGCCATAGATTCGCATAGCTTTAGCAGATGTTAAATTAATAGCTTGTATACAAAGGTTGAAGTTTACGGATTTAACAAATTTTTGAGAAAAACACGATTAAAGAGACTAAACAATGCAGAACTTACCATAGATTCGCATAGCTTTATCAGATGGTAAATTAATAGCTTGTATACAAAGGTTGAAGTTTACGGATTTAACAAATTTTTGAAAAGAACACGATTAAATATACTAAACAATGGAGAACGTACCATAGATTCGCATAGGTATAGCAGATGTTAAATTATTAGCTTGTATACAAAGGTTGAAGTTTACGGGTTTAACAAATTTTTGAAAAAAAACACGATTAAAGATACTAAACAATGCAGAACGTACCATAGATTCGCATAGTCCTAGCAGATGATAAATTAATAGCTTGTATACAAAGGTTGAAGTTTACGGATTTAACAAATTTTTGAAAAAACACGATTAAAGAGACTAAACAATGCAGAACGTACCATAGATTCGCATAGTTTTAGCAGATGTTCAATTAATAGCTTATATACAAAGGTTAAAGTTTACAGATTTAACAAATATTTTGAAAAAACACGATTAAAGATACTAAACAATGGAGAACTTGCCATAGATTCGCATAGCTTTAGCAGCTGTTAAATTAATAGCTTGTATGCAAAGGTTGAATTTTACAGATTTAACAAATTTTTGAAAAAAACACGATTAAAGATACTAAACAATGCAGAACTTACCATAGATTCGCATAGCTTTAGCAGATGTTAAATTAATAGCTTGTATACAAAGGTTGAAGTTTACAGATTTAACAAATTTTTGAAAAAAACACGATTAAATATACTATACAATGCAGAACTTACCATAGATTCGCATAGCTCTAGCAGATGTTAAATTACTAGCTTGTATGCAAAGGTTGAATTTTACAGATTTAACAAATTTTTGAATAAAACACGATTAAAGATACTAAACAATGGATAACGTACCATAGATTCGCATAGCTTTAGCAGATGTTAAATTAATAGCTTGTATACAAAGGTTGCAATTTACGGGTTTAACAAATTTTTGAAAAAAACACGATTTAAGATACTAAACAATCCAGAACTTACCATAGATTCGCATAGTTTTAGCAGATGTTAAATTAATAGCTTGTATACAAAGGTTGAAGTTTACAGATGTAACAAATTTTTGAAAAAAACACGATTAAAGATACTATACAATGCAGAATTTACCATAGATTCGCATAGCTCTAGCAGATGTTAAATTAATAGCTTGTATGCAAAGGTTGAATTTTACAGATTTAACAAATTTTTTGAAAAAACACGATTATAGATACTAAACAATGCAGAACGTGCCATAGATTCGCATAGCTTTAGCAGATGGTAAATTAATAGCTTGTATACAAAGGTTGAAGTTTATGGATTTAACAAATTTTTGAAAAAAACACGATTAAATATACTAAACAATGGATAACGTACCATAGATTCGCATAGCTATAGCAGATGTTAAATTATTAGCTTGTATACAAAGGTTGAAGTTTACGGGTTTAACAAATTTTTGAAAAAAAACACGATTAAATATACTAAACAATGCAGAACGTACCATAGATTCGCATAGTTTTAGCAGATGTTAAATTAATAGCTTGTATACAAAGGTTGAAGTTTACAGATTTAACAAATTTTTTGAAAAAACACGATTAAAGATACTAAACAATGCAGAACTTGCCATAGATTCGCATAGCTTTAGCAGCAGTTAAATTAATAGCTTGTATGCAAAGGTTGAATATTACAGATTTAACAAATTTTTGAAAAAAACACGATTAAAGATACTAAACAATGCAGAACTTACCATAGATTCGCATATCTTTAGCAGATGTTAAATTAATAGCTTGTATACAAAGGTTGAAGTTTACGGATTTAACAAATTTTTGAAAAAAACACGATTAAAGAGACTAAACAATGCAGAACATACCATAGATTCGCATAGCTTTAGCAGATGGTAAATTAATAGCTTGTATACAAAGGTTGAAGTTTACGGATTTAACTAATTTTTGAAAAAACACGATTATAGATACTAAACAATGCAGAACGTGCCATAGATTCGCATAGCTTTAGCAGATGGTAAATTAATAGCTTGTATACAAAGGTTGAAGTTTACGGATTTAACAAATTTTTGAAAAGAACACGATTAAATATACTAAACAATGGAGAACGTAGCATAGATTCGCATAGCTATAGCAGATGTTAAATTATTAGCTTGTATACAAAGGTTGAAGTTTACGGGTTTAACAAATTTTTGAAAAAAAACACGATTAAAGATACTAAACAATGCAGAACGTACCATAGATTCGCATAGTCTTAGCAGATGTTAAATTAATAGCTTGTATACAAAGGTTGAAGTTTACAGAATTAATAAATTTTTTGAAAAAACACGATTAAAGATACTAAACAATGCAGAACTTGCAATAGATTCGCATAGCTTTAGCAGCAGTTAAATTAATAGCTTGTATGCAAAGGTTGAATTTTACAGATTTAACAAATTTTTGAAAAAAACACGATTAAAGATACTAAACAATGCAGAACTTACCATAGATTCGCATAGCTTTAGCAGATGTTAAATTAATAGCTTGTATACAAAGGTTGAAGTTTACAGATTTAACAAATTTTTGAAAAAAACACGATTAAATATACTATACAATGCAGAACTTACCATAGATTCGCATAGCTCTAGCAGATGTTAAATTACTAGCTTGTATGCAAAGGTTGAATTTTACAGATTTAACAAATTTTTGAATAAAACACGATTAAAGATACTAAACAATGGATAACGTACCATAGATTCGCATAGCTTAGCAGATGTTAAATTAATAGCTTGTATACAAAGGTTGCAATTTACGGGTTTAACAAATTTTTGAAAAAACACGATTTAAGATACTAAACAATCCAGAACTTACCATAGATTCGCATAGTTTTAGCAGATGTTAAATTAATAGCTTGTATACAAAGGTTGAAGTTTACAGATGTAACAAATTTTTGAAAAAAACACGATTAAAGATACTATACAATGCAGAATTTACCATAGATTCGCATAGCTCTAGCAGATGTTAAATTAATAGCTTGTATGCAAAGGTTGAATTTTACAGATTTAACAAATTTTTTGAAAAAACACGATTATAGATACTAAACAATGCAGAACGTGCCATAGATTCGCATAGCTTTAGCAGATGGTAAATTAATAGCTTGTATACAAAGGTTGAAGTTTATGGATTTAACAAATTTTTGAAAAAAACACGATTAAATATACTAAACAATGGATAACGTACCATAGATTCGCATAGCTATAGCAGATGTTAAATTATTAGCTTGTATACAAAGGTTGAAGTTTACGGGTTTAACAAATTTTTGAAAAAAAACACGATTAAATATACTAAACAATGCAGAACGTACCATAGATTCGCATAGTTTTAGCAGTTGTTAAATTAATAGCTTGTATACAAAGGTTGAAGTTTACAGATTTAACAAATTTTTTGAAAAAACACGATTAAAGATACTAAACAATGCAGAACTTGCCATAGATTCGCATAGCTTTAGCAGCAGTTAAATTAATAGCTTGTATGCAAAGGTTGAATTTTACAGATTTAACAAATTTTTGAAAAAAACACGATTAAAGATACTAAACAATGCAGAACTTACCATAGATTCGCATATCTTTAGCAGATGTTAAATTAATAGCTTGTATACAAAGGTTGAAGTTTACGGATTTAACAAATTTTTGAAAAAAACACGATTAAAGAGACTAAACAATGCAGAACATACCATAGATTCGCATAGCTTTAGCAGATGGTAAATTAATAGCTTGTATACAAAGGTTGAAGTTTACGGATTTAACTAATTTTTGAAAAACCACGATTATAGATACTAAACAATGCAGAACGTGCCATAGATTCGCATAGCTTTAGCAGATGGTAAATTAATAGCTTGTATACAAAGGTTGAAGTTTACGGATTTAACAAATTTTTAAAAAGAACACGATTAAATATACTAAACAATGGAGAACGTAGCATAGATTCGCATAGCTCTAGCAGATGTTAAATTACTAGCTTGTATGCAAAGGTTGAATTTTACAGATTTAACAAATTTTTGAATAAAACACGATTAAAGATACTAAACAATGGATAACGTACCATAGATTCGCATAGCTTTAGTAGATGTTAAATTAATAGCTTGTATACAAAGGTTGCAGTTTACGGGTTTAACAAATTTTTGAAAAAAACACGATTTAAGATACTAAACAATGCAGAACTTACCATAGATTCGCATAGTTTTAGCAGATGTTAAATTAATAGCTTGTATACAAAGGTTGAAGTTTAAGATTTAACAAATATTTTGAAAAAACACGATTAAAGATACTACACAATGCATAACTTGCCATAGATTCGTATAGCTTTAGCAGCTGTTAAATTAATAGCTTGTATGCAAAGGTTGAATGTTACAGATTTAACAAATTTTTGAAAAAAACACGATTAAAGATACTAAACAATGGAGAACGTACCATAGATTCGCATTGCTATAGCAGATGATAAATTATTAGCTTGTATACAAAGGTTGAAGTTTACGGGTTTAACAAATTTTTGATAAAAAACACGATTAAAGATACTGAACAATGCAGAACGTACCATAGATTCGCATAGTCTTGCAGATGTTAAATTAATAGCTTGTATACAAAGGTTGAAGTTTAAAGAATTAACAAATTTTTTGAAAAAACACGATTAAAGATACTAAACAATGCAGAACTTGCCATAGATTCGCATAGCTTTAGCAGCTGTTAAATTAATAGCTTGTATGCAAAGGTTGAATTTTACAGATTTAACAAATTTTTGAAAAAAACACGATTAAAGATACTAAACAATGCAGAACTTACCATAGATTCGCATAGCTTTAGCAGATGTTAAATTAATAGCTTGTATACAAAGGTTGAAGTTTACAGATTTAACAAATTTTTGAAAAAAACACGATTAAATATACTATACAATGCAGAACTTACCATAGATTCGCATAGCTCTAGCAGATGTTAAATTACTAGCTTGTATGCAAAGGTTGAATTTTACAGATTTAACAAATTTTTGAATAAAACACGATTAAAGATACTAAACAATGGATAACGTACCATAGATTCGCATAGCTTTAGCAGATGTTAAATTAATAGCTTGTATACAAAGGTTGCAGTTTACGGGTTTAACAAATTTTTGAAAAAAACACGATTTAAGATACTAAACAATCCAGAACTTACCATAGATTCGCATAGTTTTAGCAGATGTTAAATTAATAGCTTGTATACAAAGGTTGAAGTTTACAGATGTAACAAATTTTTGAAAAAAACACGATAAAAGCTACTAAACAATGCAGAACTTACCATAGATTCGCATAGCTTTAGCAGATGTTAGATTAGTAGATTGTATACAAAGGTTGAATTTTACGGATTTAACAAATTTTTGAATAAAACACGATTAAAGATACTAAACAATGGAGAACGTACCATAGATTCGCATAGCTTTAGCAGATGTTAAATTAATAGCTTGTATACAAAGGTTGCAGTTTACGGGTTTAACAAATTTTTGAAAAAAACACGATTTAAGATACTAAACAATGCAGAACTTACCATAGATTCGCATAGTTTTAGCAGATGTTAAATTAATAGCTTGTATACAAAGGTTGAAGTTTAAGATTTAACAAATATTTTGAAAAAACACGATTAAAGATACTACACAATGCATAACTTGCCATAGATTCGTATAGCTTTAGCAGCTGTTAAATTAATAGCTTTTATGCAAAGGTTGAATGTTACAGATTTAACAAATTTTTGAAAAAAACACGATTAAAGATACTAAACAATGGAGAACGTACCATAGATTCGCATTGCTATAGCAGATGTTAAATTATTAGCTTGTATACAAAGGTTGAAGTTTACGGGTTTAACAAATTTTTGAAAAAAAACACGATTAAAGATACTAAACAATGCAGAACGTACCATAGATTCGCATAGTCTTGCAGATGTTAAATTAATAGCTTGTATACAAAGGTTGAAGTTTAAAGAATTAACAAATTTTTTGAAAAAACACGATTAAAGATACTAAACAATGCAGAACTTGCCATAGATTCGCATAGCTTTAGCAGCTGTTAAATTAATAGCTTGTATGCAAAGGTTGAATTTTACAGATTTAACAAATTTTTGAAAAAAACACGATTAAAGATACTAAACAATGCAGTACTTACCATAGATTCGCATAGCTTTAGCAGATGTTAAATTAATAGCTTGTATACAAAGGTTGAAGTTTACAGATTTAACAAATTTTTGAAAAAAACACGATTAAATATACTATACAATGCAGAACTTACCATAGATTCGCATAGCTCTAGCAGATGTTAAATTACTAGCTTGTATGCAAAGGTTGAATTTTACAGATTTAACAAATTTTTGAATAAAACACGATTAAAGATACTAAACAATGGATAACGTACCATAGATTCGCATAGCTTTAGCAGATGTTAAATTAATAGCTTGTATACAAAGGTTGCAGTTTACGGGTTTAACAAATTTTTGAAAAAAACACGATTTAAGATACTAAACAATCCAGAACTTACCATAGATTCGCATAGTTTTAGCAGATGTTAAATTAATAGCTTGTATACAAAGGTTGAAGTTTACAGATGTAACAAATTTTTGAAAAAAACACGATAAAAGCTACTAAACAATGCAGAACTTACAATAGATTCGCATAGCTTTAGCAGATGTTAGATTAGTAGATTGTATACAAAGGTTGAAGTTTACGGATTTAACAAATTTTTGAATAAAACACGATTAAAGATACTAAACAATGGAGAACGTACCATAGATTCGCATAGCTTTAGCAGATGTTAAATTAATAGCTTGTATACAAAGGTTGCAGTTTACGGGTTTAACAAATTTTTGAAAAAAACACGATTTAAGATACTAAACAATGCAGAACTTACCATAGATTCGCATAGTTTTAGCAGATGTTAAATTAATAGCTTGTATACAAAGGTTGAAGTTTACGGGTTTAACAAATTTTTGAAAAAAAACACGATTAAAGATACTAAACAATGCAGAACGTACCATAGATTCGCATAGTCTTGCAGATGTTAATTTAATAGCTTGTATACAAAGGTTGAAGTTTACAGAATTAACAAATTTTTTGAAAAAACACGATTAAAGATACTAAACAATGCAGAACTTGCCATAGATTCGCATAGCTTTAGCAACTGTTCAATGAATAGCTTGTATGCAAAGGTTGAATTTTACAGATTTAACAAATTTTTGAAAAAAACACGATTAAAGATACTAAACAATGCAGAACTTACCATAGATTCGCATAGCTTTAGCAGATGTTAAATTAATAGCTTGTATACAAAGGTTGAAGTTTACAGATTTAACAAATTTTTGAAAAAAACACGATTAAATATACTATACAATGCAGAACTTACCATAGATTCGCATAGCCGTAGCAGATGTTAAATTACTAGCTTGTATGCAATGGTTGAATTTTACAGATTTAACAAATTTTTGAATAAAACACGATTAAAGATACTAAAAAATGGATAACGTACCATAGATTCGCATAGCTTTAGCAGATGTTAAATTAATAGCTTGTATACAAAGGTTGCAGTTTACGGGTTTAACAAATTTTTGAAAAAAACACGATTTAAGATACTAAACAATGCAGAACTTACCATAGATTCGCATAGTTTTAGCAGATGTTAAATTAATAGCTTGTATACAAAGGTTGAAGTTTAAGATTTAACAAATATTTTGAAAAAACACGATTAAAGATACTACACAATGCATAACTTGCCATAGATTCGTATAGCTTTAGCAGCTGTTAAATTAATAGCTTGTATGCAAAGGTTGAATGTTACAGATTTAACAAATTTTTGAAAAAAACACGATTAAAGATACTAAACAATGGAGAACGTACCATAGATTCGCATTGCTATAGCAGATGTTAAATTATTAGCTTGTATACAAAGGTTGAAGTTTACGGGTTTAACAAATTTTTGAAAAAAAACACGATTAAAGATACTAAACAATGCAGAACGTACCATAGATTCGCATAGTCTTGCAGATGTTAAATTAATAGCTTGTATACAAAGGTTGAAGTTTAAAGAATTAACAAATTCTTTGAAAAAACACGATTAAAGATACTAAACAATGCAGAACTTGCCATAGATTCGCATAGCTTTAGCAGCTGTTAAATTAATAGCTTGTATGCAAAGGTTGAATTTTACAGATTAAACAAATTTTTGAAAAAAACACGATTAAAGATACTAAACAATGCAGAACTTACCATAGATTCGCATAGCTTTAGCAGATGTTAAATTAATAGCTTGTATACAAAGGTTGAAGTTTACAGATTTAACAAATTTTTGAAAAAAACACGATTAAATATACTATACAATGCAGAACTTACCATAGATTCGCATAGCTCTAGCAGATGTTAAATTACTAGCTTGTATGCAAAGGTTGAATTTTACAGATTTAACAAATTTTTGAATAAAACACGATTAAAGATACTAAACAATGGATAACGTACCATAGATTCGCATAGCTTTAGCAGATGTTAAATTAATAGCTTGTATACAAAGGTTGCAGTTTACGGGTTTAACAAATTTTTGAAAAAAACACGATTTAAGATACTAAACAATCCAGAACTTACCATAGATTCGCATAGTTTTAGCAGATGTTAAATTAATAGCTTGTATACAAAGGTTGAAGTTTACAGATGTAACAAATTTTTGAAAAAAACACGATAAAAGCTACTAAACAATGCAGAACTTACCATAGATTCGCATAGCTTTAGCAGATGTTAGATTAGTAGATTGTATACAAAGGTTGAAGTTTACGGATTTAACAAATTTTTGAATAAAACACGATTAAAGATACTAAACAATGGAGAACGTACCATAGATTCGCATAGCTTTAGCAGATGTTAAATTAATAGCTTGTATACAAAGGTTGCAGTTTACGGGTTTAACAAATTTTTGAAAAAAACACGATTTAAGATACTAAACAATGCAGAACTTACCATAGATTCGCATAGTTTTAGCAGATGTTAAATTAATAGCTTGTATACAAAGGTTGAAGTTTACGGGTTTAACAAATTTTTGAAAAAAAACACGATTAAAGATACTAAACAATGCAGAACATACCATAGATTCGCATAGTCTTGCAGATGTTAATTTAATAGCTTGTATACAAAGGTTGAAGTTTACAGAATTAACAAATTTTTTGAAAAAACACGATTAAAGATACTAAACAATGCAGAACTTGCCATAGATTCGCATAGCTTTAGCAACTGTTCAATGAATAGCTTGTATGCAAAGGTTGAATTTTACAGATTTAACAAATTTTTGAAAAAAACACGATTAAAGATACTAAACAATGCAGAACTTACCATAGATTCGCATAGCTTTAGCAGATGTTAAGTTATTAGCTTGTATACAAAGGTTGAAGTTTACAGATTTAACAAATTTTTGAAAAAAACACGATTAAATATACTATACAATGCAGAACTTACCATAGATTCGCATAGCTGTAGCAGATGTTAAATTACTAGCTTGTATGCAATGGTTGAATTTTACAGATTTAACAAATTTTTGAATAAAACACGATTAAAGATACTAAACAATGGATAACGTACCATAGATTCGCATAGCTTTAGCAGATGTTAAATTAATAGCTTGTATACAAAGGTTGCAGTTTACGGGTTTAACAAATTTTTGAAAAAACACGATTTAATATACTAAACAATCCAGAACTTACCATAGATTCGCATAGTTTAGCAGATGTTAAATTAATAGCTTGTATACAAAGGTTGAAGTTTACAGATGTAAAAAATTTTTGAAAAAAACACGATTAAAGATACTATACAATGCAGAATTTACCATAGATTCGCATAGCTCTAGCAGATGTTAAATTAATAGCTTGTATGCAAAGGTTGAATTTTACAGATTTAACAAATTTTTGAAAAAAAAACACGATTAAAGGTACTAAACAATGCAGAACTTACCATAGATTCGCATAGCTTTAGCACATGTTATATTAATAGCTTGTATACAAAGGTTGACGTTTACGGGTTTACCAAATTTTTTGAAAAAACACGATTATAGATACTAAACAATGCAGAACGTGCCATAGATTCGCATAGCTTTAGCAGATGTTAAATTAATAGCTTGTATACAATGGTTGAAGTTTACGGATTTAACAAATTTTTGAAAAAACACGATTAAAGATACTAAACAATGCAGAACTTACCATAGATATGCATAGCTTTAGCAGATGTTAAATTAATAGCTTGTATACAAAGGTTGAAGTTTACGGATTTAACAAATTTTTGAAAAAAACACGATTAAAGCTACTAAACAATGCAGAACTTACCATAGATTCGCATAGCTTTAGCAGATGTTAAATTAATAGCTTGTATACAAAGGTTGAAGTGTACGGGTTTAACAAATTTTTTGAAAAAAACACGATTATAGATACTAAACAATGCAGAACGTGCCATAGATTCGCATAACTTTAACAGATGTTAAATTAATAGCTTGTATACAAAGGTTGTAGTTTACAGATTTAACAAATTTTTGAAAAAAACACGATTAAAGATACTATACAATGCAGAACCTACCATAGATTCGCATAGCTCTAGCCGATGTTAAATTAATAGCTTGTATGCAAAGGTTGAATTTTACAGATTTAACAAATTTTTGAAAAAAACACGATTAAAGATACTAAACAATGGATCACGTAAAATAGATTCGCATAGCTTTAGCAGCTGTTAAATTAATAACTTGTATACAAAGGTTGTAGTTTACGGGTTTAACAAATTTTTGAAGAAAACACGATTTAAGATACTAAACAATGCAGAACTTACCAGAGATTCGCATAGTTTTAGCAGATGTTAAATTAATAGCTTGTATACAAAGGTTGAAGTTTACGGATTTAACAAATTTTTGAAACAAACACGATTAAAGCTACTAAACAATGCAGAACTTACCATAGATTCGCATAGCTTTAGCAGATGTTAGATTAGTAGATTGTATACAAAGGTTGAAGTTTACGGATTTAACAAATTTTTGAAAAAATCACGATTTAAGATACTAAACAATGCAGAACTTACCATAGATTCGCATAGTTTTAGCAGATGTTAAATTAATAGCTTGTATACAAAGGTTGAAGTTTACGGGTTTAACAAATTTTTGAAAAAAAACACGATTAAAGATACTAAACAATGCAGAACTTGCCATAGATTCGCATAGCTTTAGCAACTGTTAAATGAATAGCTTGTATGCAAAGGTTGAATTTTACAGATTTAACAAATTTTTGAAAAAAACACGATTAAAGATACTAAACATTGCAGAACTTACCATAGATTTGCATAGCTTTAGCAGATGTTAAATTAATAGCTTGTATACAAAGGTTGAAGTTTACGGATTTAACAAATTTTTGAAAAAAACACGATTAAAGATACTATACAATGCAGAATTTACCATAGATTCGCATAGCTCTAGCAGATGTTAAATTAATAGCTTGTATGCAAAGGTTGAATTTTACAGATTTAACAAATTTTTGAAAAAAAAACACGATTAAAGGTACTAAACAATGCAGAACTTACCATAGATTCGTATAGCTTTAGCAGATGTTATATTAATAGCTTGTATACAAAGGTTGAAGTTTACGGGTTTAACAAATTTTTTGAAAAAACACGATTATAGATACTAAACAATGCAGAACGTGCCATAGATTCGCATAGCTTTAGCAGATGTTAAATTAATAGCTTGTATACAAAGGTTGAAGTTTACGGATTTATCAAATTTTTGAAAAAACACGATTAAAGATACTAAACAATGCAGAACTTACCATAGATTTGCATAGCTTTAGCAGATGTTAAATTAATAGCTTGTATACAAAGGTTGAAGTTTACGGATTTAACAAATTTTTGAAAAAAACACGATTAAAGCTACTAAACAATGCAGAACTTACCATAGATTCGCATAGCTTTAGCAGATGTTAGATTAGTAGATTGTATACAAAGGTTGAAGTTTACGGATTTAACAAATTTTTGAATAAAACACGATTAAAGATACTAAACAATGGAGAACGTACCATAGATTCGCATAGCTTTAGCAGATGTTAAATTAATAGCTTGTATACAAAGGTTGCAGTTTACGGGTTTAACAAATTTTTGAAAAAAACACGATTTAAGATACTAAACAATGCAGAACTTACCATAGATTCGCATAGTTTTAGCAGATGTTAAATTAATAGCTTGTATACAAAGGTTGAAGTTTACGGGTTTAACAAATTTTTGAAAAATAAACACGATTAAAGATACTAAACAATGCAGAACGTACCATAGATTCGCATAGTCTTGCAGATGTTAAATTAATAGCTTGTATACAAAGGTTGAAGTTTACAGAATTAACAAATTTTTTGAAAAAACACGAATAAAGATACTAAACAATGCAGAACTTGCCATAGATTCGCATAGCTTTAGCAGCTGTTAAATTAATAGCTTGTATGCAAAGGTTGAATTTTACAGATTTAACAAATTTTTGAAAAAAACACGATTAAATATACTATACAATGCAGAACTTACCATAGATTCACATAGCTCTAGCAGATGTTAAATTACTAGCTTGTATGCAAAGGTTGAATTTTACAGATTTAACAAATTTTTGAATAAAACACGATTAAAGATACTAAACAATGGATAACGTACCATAGATTCGCATAGCTTTAGCAGATGTTAAATTAATAGCTTGTATACATAGGTTGCAGTTTACGGGTTTAACAAATTTTTGAAAAAAACACGATTTAAGATACTAAACAATCCAGAACATACCATAGATTCGCATAGTTTTAGCAGATGTTGAATTAATAGCTTGTATACAAAGGTTGAAGTTTACAGATGTAACAAATTTTTGAAAAAAAAACACGATTAAAGATACTAAACAATGCAGAACTTACCATAGATTCGCATAGCTTTAGCAGATGTTAAATTAATAGCTTGTATACAAAGGTTGAAGTTTACGGGTTTAACAAATTTTTTGAAAAAACACGATTATAGATACTAAACAATGCAGAACGTGCCATAGATTCGCATAGCTTTAGCAGATGTTAAATTAATAGGTTGTATACTAAGGTTGAAGTTTACGGATTTAACAAATTTTTGAAAAAAACACGATTAAAGATACTAAACAATGCCGAACGTACCATAGATTCGCATAGTTTTAGCAGATGTTAAATTAATAGCTTGTATACAAAGGTTGAAGTTTACAGGTTTAACAAATTTTTTGAAAAAACACGATTAAAGATACTAAACAATGCAGATCTTGCCATAGATACTCATAGCTTTAGCAGCTGTTAAATTAATAACTTGTATGCAAAGGTTGAATTTTACAGATTTAACAAAATTTGAAAAAAAATCACGAATAAAGATACTAAACAATTCAGAACTTACCATAGATTCGCATAGCTTTAGCAGATGTTAAATTAATAGCTTGTATACAAAGGTTGAAGTTTACGGGTTTACCAAATTTTTTGAAAAAACACGATAATAGATACTAAACAATGCAGAACGTGCCATAGATTCGCATAACTTTAGCAGATGTTAAATTAATAGCTTGTATACTAAGGTTGAAGTTTACGGATTTAACAAATTTTTGAAAAACACACGATTAAAGATACTAAACAATGCAGAACGTACCATAGATTCGCATAGTTTTAGCAGATGTTAAATTAAGAGCTTGTATACAAATGTTGAAGTTTACAGATTTAACAAATTTTTGAAAAAAACACGATTAAAGATACTATACAATGCAGAACCTACCATAGATTCGCATAGCTCTAGCAGATGTTAAATTAATAGCTTGTATGCAAAGGTTGAATTTTACAGATTTAACAAATTTTTGAAAAAACACGATTAAAGATACTAAACCATGGATAACGTTAAATAGATTCGAATAGCTTTAGCAGCTGTTAAATTAATAACTTGTATACAAAGGTTGCAGTTTACAGGTTTAACCAATTTTTGAAGAAAACACGATTTAAGATACTAAACAATGCAGAACTTACCATAGATTCGCATAGTTTTAGCAGATGTTAAATTAATAGCTTGTATACAAAGGTTGAAGTTTAGAGATGTAACAAATTTTTGAAAAAAACACGATTGAAGATACTATACAATGCAGAATTTACCATAGATTCTCATAGCTCTAGCAGATGTTAAATTAATAGCTTGTATGCAAAGGTTGAATTTTACAGATTTAACAAATTTTTGAAAAATACGATTAAAGATACTAAACAATGGATAACGTAAAATAGATTCGCATAGCTTTAGCAGCTGTTAAATTAATAGCTTGTATACAAAGGTTGCAGTTTACAGGTTTAACCAATTTTTGAAGAAAACACGATTTAAGATACTAAACAATGCAGAACTTACCATAGATTCGCATAGTTTTAGCAGATGTTAAATTAATAGCTTTTATACAAAGGTTGAAGTTTACAGATGTAACTAATTTTTGAAAAAAACACGATTTAAGATACTAAACAATGCAGAACTTGCCATAGATTCGCATAGCTCTAGCAGATGTTAAATTAATAGCTTGTATACAAAGGTTGAAGTTTACAGATTTAACAAATTTTTTGAAAAAACACGAATATAGATACTAAACAATGCAGAACGTGCCATAGATTCACATAACTTTAGCAGATGTTAAATTAATAGCTTTTATACAAAGGTTGAAGTTTACAGATGTAACTAATTTTTGAAAAAAACACGATTTAAGATACTAAACAATGCAGAACTTGCCATAGATTCGCATAGCTCTAGCCGATGTTAAATTAATAGCTTGTATGCAAAGGTTGAATTTTACAGATCAAATTTTTGAAAAAAACACGATTAAAGATACTAAACAATGGATCACGTAAAATAGATTCGCATAGCTTTAGCAGCTGTTAAATTAATAACTTGTATACAAAGGTTCTAGTTTACGGGTTTAACAAATTTTTGAAGAAAACACGATTTAAGATACTAAACAATGCAGAACTTACCACAGATTCGCATAGTTTTAGCAGATGTTAAATTAATAGCTTGTATACAAAGGTTGAAGTTTACGGATTTAACAAATTTTTGAAACAAACACGATTAAAGCTACTAAACAATGCAGAACTTACCATAGATTAGCATAGCTTTAGCAGATGTTAGATTAGTAGATTGTATACAAAGGTTGAAGTTTACGGATTTAACAAATTTTTGAAAAAAACACGATTAAAGATACTAAACGATGGAGAACGTACCATAGATTCGCATAGCTTTAGCAGATGTTAAATTAATAGCTTGTATACAAAGGTTGCAGTTTACGGGTTTAACAAATTTTTGGAAAAAACACGATTAAAGATACTAAACAATGCAGAACGTACCATAGATTCGCATAGTTTTAGCAGATGTTAAATTAATAGCTTGTATACAAAGGTTGAAGTTTACAGATTTAACAAATTTTTGAAAAAACACGATTAAAGATACTATACAATGCAGAACCTACCATAGATTCGCATAGCTCTAGCAGATGTTAAATTAATAGCTTGTATGCAAAGGTTGAATTTTACAGATTTAACAAATTTTTGAAAAAAAAACACGATTAAAGATACTAAACAATGCAGAACTTACCATAGATTCGCATAGCTTTAGCAGATGTTAAATTAATAGCTTGTATACAAAGGTTGAAGTTCACGGGTTTAACAAATTTTTTGAAAAAACACGATTATAGAAACTAAACATTGCAGAACGTGCCATAGATTCCCATAGCTTTAGCAGATGTAAATTAATAGCTTGTATACAAAGGTTGAAGTTTACGGATTTAACAAATTTTTGAAAAAAACACGATTAAAGCTACTAAACAATGCAGAACTTACCATAGATTCGCATAGCTTTAGCAGATGTTAGATTAGTAGATTGTATACAAAGGTTGAAGTTTACGGATTTAACAAATTTTTGAAAAAAAGACGATTAAAGATACTAAACAATGGAGATCGTACCATAGATTCGCATAGCTTTAGCAGATGTTAAATTAAGAGCTTGTATACAAAGGTTGCAGTTTACGGGTTTAACAAATTTTTGAAAAAAACACGATTTAAGATACTAAACAATGCAGAACTTACCATAGATTCGCATAGCTTTAGCAGATGTTAAATTAATAGCTTGTATACAAAGGTTTAAGTTTACGGGTTTAACAATTTTTTTGAAAAAACACGATTATAGATACTAAACAATGCAGAACGTGCCATAGATTCGCATAGCTTTAGCAGATGTTAAATTAATAGCTTGTATACTAAGGTTGAAATTTACGGATTTAACAAATTTTTGAAAAAAACACGATTAAAGATACTAAACAATGCAGAACGTACCATAGATTCGCATAGCTCTAGCAGATGTTAAATTAATAGCTTGTATACAAAGGTTGAAGTTTACAGATTTACCAAATTTTTTAAAAAAACACGAATATAGATACTAAACAATGCAGAACGTGCCATAGATTCACATAACTTTAGCAGATGTTAAATTAATAGCTTTTATACAAAGGTTGAAGTTTACAGATGTAACTAATTTTTGAAAAAAACACGATTTAAGATACTAAACAATGCAGAACTTGCCATAGATTCGCATAGCTCTAGCCGATGTTAAATTAATAGCTTGTATGCAAAGGTTGAATTTTACAGATCAAATTTTTGAAAAAAACACGATTAAAGATACTAAACAATGGATCACGTAAAATAGATTCGCATAGCTTTAGCAGCTGTTAAATTAATAACTTGTATACAAAGGTTCTAGTTTACGGGTTTAACAAATTTTTGAAGAAAACACGATTTAAGATACTAAACAATGCAGAACTTACCATAGATTCGCATAGTTTTAGCAGATGTTAAATTAATAGCTTGTATACAAAGGTTGAAGTTTACGGATTTAACAAATTTTTGAAACAAACACGATTAAAGCTACTAAACAATGCAGAACTTACCATAGATTAGCATAGCTTTAGCAGATGTTAGATTAGTAGATTGTATACAAAGGTTGAAGTTTACGGATTTAACAAATTTTTGAAAAAAACACGATTAAAGATACTAAACGATGGAGAACGTACCATAGATTCGCATAGCTTTAGCAGATGTTAAATTAATAGCTTGTATACAAAGGTTGCAGTTTACGGGTTTAACAAATTTTTGAAAAAAACACGATTAAAGATACTAAACAATGCAGAACGTACCATAGATTCGCATAGTTTTAGCAGATGTTAAATTAATAGCTTGTATACAAAGGTTGAAGTTTACAGATTTAACAAATTTTTGAAAAAACACGATTAAAGATACTATACAATGCAGAACCTACCATAGATTCGCATAGCTCTAGCAGATGTTAAATTAATAGCTTGTATGCAAAGGTTGAATTTTACAGATTTAACAAATTTTTGAAAAAAAAACACGATTAAAGATACTAAACAATGCAGAACTTACCATAGATTCGCATAGCTTTAGCAGATGTTAAATTAATAGCTTGTATACAAAGGTTGAAGTTCACGGGTTTAACAAATTTTTTGAAAAAACACGATTATAGAAACTAAACATTGCAGAACGTGCCATAGATTCCCATAGCTTTAGCAGATGTAAATTAATAGCTTGTATACAAAGGTTGAAGTTTACGGATTTAACAAATTTTTGAAAAAAACACGATTAAAGCTACTAAACAATGCAGAACTTACCATAGATTCGCATAGCTTTAGCAGATGTTAGATTAGTAGATTGTATACAAAGGTTGAAGTTTACGGATTTAACAAATTTTTGAAAAAAAGACGATTAAAGATACTAAACAATGGAGATCGTACCATAGATTCGCATAGCTTTAGCAGATGTTAAATTAAGAGCTTGTATACAAAGGTTGAAGTTTACGGGTTTAACAAATTTTTGAAAAAAACACGATTTAAGATACTAAACAATGCAGAACTTACCATAGATTCGCATAGCTTTAGCAGATGTTAAATTAATAGCTTGTATACAAAGGTTTAAGTTTACGGGTTTAACAATTTTTTTGAAAAAACACGATTATAGATACTAAACAATGCAGAACGTGCCATAGATTCGCATAGCTTTAGCAGATGTTAAATTAATAGCTTGTATACTAAGGTTGAAATTTACGGATTTAACAAATTTTTGAAAAAAACACGATTAAAGATACTAAACAATGCAGAACGTACCATAGATTCGCATAGTTTTAGCAGATGTTAAATTAATAGCTTGTATACAAAGGTTGAAGTTTACAGATTTAACAAATTTTTTGAAAAAACACGATTAAAGATACTAAACAATGCAGAACTTGCCATAGATTCGCATAGCTTTAGCAGCTGTTAAATTAATAGCTTGTATGCAAAGGTTGAATTTTACAGATTTAACAAATTTTTGAATAAAAAACACGATTAAAGATACTAAACAATTCAGAACTTACCATAGATTCGCATAGCTTTAGCAGATGTTAAATTAATAGCTTGTATACAAAGGTTGAAGTTTACGGGTTTAACAAATTTTTTGAAAAAACACGATTATAGATACTAAACAATGCAGAACGTGCCATAGATTCGCATAACTTTAACAGATGTTAAATTAATAGCTTGTATACAAAGGTTGTAGTTTACAGATTTAACAAATTTTTGAAAAAAACACGATTAAAGATACTATACAATGCAGAACTTACCATAGATTCGCATAGCTCTAGCCGATGTTAAATTAATAGCTTGTATGCAAAGGTTGAATTTTACAGATTTAACAAATTTTTGAAAAAAACACGATTAAAGATACTAAACAATGGATCACGTAAAATAGATTCGCAAAGCTTTAGCAGCTGTTAAATTAATAACTTGTATACAAAGGTTGTAGTTTACGGGTTTAACAAATTTTTGAAGAAAACACGATTTAAGATACTAAACAATGCAGAACTTACCATAGATTCGCATAGTTTTAGCAGATGTTAAATTAATAGCTTGTATACAAAGGTTGAAGTTTACGGATTTAACAAATTTTTGAAACAAACACGATTAAAGCTACTAAACAATGCAGAACTTAACATAGATTCGCATAGCTTTAGCAGATGTTAGATTAGTAGATTGTATACAAAGGTTGAAGTTTACGGATTTAACAAATTTTTGAAAAAAACACGATTAAAGATACTTAACGATGGAGAACGTACCATAGATTCGCATAGCTTTAGCAGATGTTAAATTAATAGCTTGTATACAAAGGTTGAAGTTTACAGATTTAACAAATTTTTGAAAAAACACGATTAAAGATACTAAACAATGGATAACGTAAAATAGATTCGCATAGCTTTAGCAGCTGTTAAATTAATAACTTGTATACAAAGGTTGCAGTTTACAGGTTTAACCAATTTTTGAAGAAAACACGATTTAAGATACTAAACAATGCAGAACTTACCATAGATTCGCATAGTTTTAGCAGATGTTAAATAAATAGCTTGTATACAAAGGTTGAAGTTTAGAGATGTAACAAATTTTTGAAAAAAACACGATTGAAGATACTATACAATGCAGAATTTACCATAGATTCTCATAGCTCTAGCAGATGTTAAATTAATAGCTTGTATGCAAAGGTTGAATTTTACAGATTTAACAAATTTTTGAAAAAACACGATTAAAGATACTAAACAATGGATAACGTAAAATAGATTCGCATAGCTTTAGCAGCTGTTAAATTAATAGCTTGTATACAAAGGTTGCAGTTTACAGGTTTAACAAATTTTTGAATAAAACACGATTTAAGATACTAAACAATGCAGAACTTACCATAGATTCGCATAGTTTTAGCAGATGTTAAATTAATAGCTTGTATACAAAGTTTGAGGTTTACGGATTTAACAAATTTTTGAAACAAACACGATTAAAGCTACTAAACAATGCAGAACTTACCATAGATTCGCATAGCTTTAGCAGATGTTAGATTAGTAGATTGTATACAAAGGTTGAAGTTTACGGATTTAACAAATTTTTGAAAAAACACGATTAAAGATACTAAACGATGGAGAACGTACCATAGATTCGCATAGCTTTAGCAGATGTTAAATTAAGAGCTTGTATACAAAGGTTGCAGTTTACGGGTTTAACAAATTTTTGAAAAAAACACGATTTAAGATACTAAACAATGCAGAACTTACCATAGAATCGCATAGTTTTAGCAGATGTTAAATTAATAGCTTGTATACAAAGGTTGAAGTTTACAGGTGTAACAAATTTTTGAAAAAAACACGATTAAAGATACTAAACAATGCAGAACTTACCATAGATTCGCATAGCTTTAGCAGATGTTAAATTAATAGCTTGTATACAAAGGTTTAAGTTTACGGGTTTAACAAATTTTTTAAAAAAACACGATTATAGATACTAAACAATGCAGAACGAGCCATAGATTCGCATAGCTTTAGCAGATGTTAAATTAATAGCTTGTATACTAAGGTTGAAATTTACGGATTTAACAAATTTTTGAAAAAAACACGATTAAAGATACTAAACAATGCAGAACGTACCATAGATTGGCATAGTTTTAGCAGATGTTAAATTAATAGCTTGTATACAAAGGTTGAAGTTTACAGATTTAACAAATTTTTTGAAAAAACACGATTAAAGATACTAAACAATGCAGAACTTGCCATAGATTCGCATAGCTTTAGCAGCTGTTAAATTAATAGCTTGTATGCAAAGGTTGAATTTTACAGAATTAACAAATTTTTGAAAAAAAACACGATTAAAGATACTAAACAATTCAGAACTTACCATAGATTCGCATAGCTTTAGCAGATGTTAAATTAATAGCTTGTATACAAAGGTTGAAGTTAACGGGTTTAACAAATTTTTTGAAAAAACACGATTATAGATACTAAACAATGCAGAACGTGCCATAGATTCGCATAACTTTAACAGATGTTAAATTAATAGCTTGTATACTAAGGTTGAAGTTTACGGATTTAACAAATTTTTGAAAAAAACACGATTAAAGATACTAAACAATGCAGAACGTACCATAGATTCACATAGTTTTAGCAGATGTTAAATTAATAGCTTGTATACAAAGGTCGAAGTTTACAGATTTAACAAATTTTTGAAAAAAACACGATTAAAGATACTAAACAATGCAGAACGTGCCATAGATTCGCATAGTTTTAGCAGATGTTAAATTAATACCTTGTATACAAAGGTTGAAGTTTACAGATGTAACAAATTTTTGAAAAAAACACGATTAAAGATACTATACAATGCAGAATTTACCATAGATTCTCATAGCTCTAGCAGATGTTAAATTAATAGCTTGTATGCAAAGGTTGAATTTTACAGATTTAACAAATTTTTGAAAAAAAAAACACGATTAAAGATACTAAACAATGCAGAACTTACCATAGATTCGCATAGCTTTAGCAGATGTTATATTAATAGATTGTATACAAAGGTTGAAGTTTACGGGTTTAACAAATTTTTTGAAAAAGCACGATTATAGATACTAAACAATGCAGAACGTGCCATACATTCGCATAGCTTTAGCAGATGTTAAATAAATAGCTTTTTAAAAAATCTTGAAGTTTACGGATTTAACAAATTTTTGAAAAAAACACGATTAAAGATACTAAACAATGCAGAACTTACCATAGATTCGCATAGCTTTAGCAGATGTTAAATTAATAGCTTGTATACCAAGGTTGAAGAATACGGATTTAACAAATTTTTGAAAAAAAAACGATTAAAGCTACTAAACAATGCAGAACTTACCATAGATTCGCATAGCTTTAGCAGATGTTAGATTAGTAGATTGTATACAAAGGTTGAAGTTTACGGATTTAACAAATTTTTGAAAAAACACGATTAAAGATACTATACAATGCAGAACCTACCATAGATTCGCATAGCTCTAGCAGATGTTAAATTAATAGCTTGTATACAAAGGTTGCAGTTTACGGGTTTAACAAATTTTTGAAAAAAACACGATTTAAGATACTAACCAATGCAGAACTTACCATAGATTCGCTTAGTTTTAGCAGATGTTAAATTAATAGCTTGTATACAAAGGTTGAAGTTTACAGATGTAACAAACTTTTGAAAAAAACACGATTAAAGATACTATACAATGCTAAACTTACCATAGATTCGCATAGCTCTAGAAGATGATAAATAAATAGCTTGTATGCAAAGGTTGAATTTTACAGATTTAACAAATTTTTGAAAAAAAACACGATTAAAGATACTAAACAATGCAGAACTTACCATAGATTCGCATAGCTTTAGCAGATGTTAAATTAATAGCTTGTATACAAAGGTTGAAGTTTACGGGTTTAACAAATTTTTTGAAAAAACACGATTATAGATACTAAACAATGCAGAACGTGCCATAGATTCGCATAACTTTAATAGATGTTAAATTAATAGCTTGTATACTAAGGTTGAAGTTTACGGATTTAACAAATTTTTGAAAAAAACACGATTAAAGATACTAAACAATGCAGAACGTACCATAGATTCACATAGTTTTAGCAGATGTTAAATTAATAGATTGTATACAAAGGTTGAAGTTTACAGATTTAACAAATTTTTGAAAAAAACACGATTAAAGATACTATACAATGCAGAACCTACCATAGATTCGCATAGCTCTAGCAGATGTTAAATTAATAGCTTGTATGGAAAGGTTGAATTTTACAGATTTAACAAATTTTTTAAAAAAACACGATTAAAGATACTAAACAATGGATAACGTAAAATAGAATCGCATAGCTTTAGCAGCTGTTAAATTAATAACTTGTATACAAAGGTGCAGTTTACGGGTTTAACAAAATTTTGAAGAAAACACGATTTAAGATACTA
The DNA here is from genome assembly GCA_036971475.1 of Prosapia bicincta. Taxonomy (NCBI): domain Eukaryota; kingdom Metazoa; phylum Arthropoda; class Insecta; order Hemiptera; family Cercopidae; genus Prosapia; species Prosapia bicincta. Next base: position 267,500,149 of record JBAIZL010000004.1, on the reverse strand, counting down.
AACAATGCAGAACTTACCATAGATTCGCATAGCTTTAGCAGATGTTAGATTAGTAGATTGTATACAAAGGTTGAAGTTTACGGATTTAACAAATTTTTGAAAAAAACACGATTAAAGATAATAAACAATGGAGAACGTACCATAGATTCGCATAGCTATAGCTGATGTTAAATTAATAGCTTGTATACAAAGGTTGCAGTTTACGGGTTTAACAAATTTTTGAAAAAAACACGATTTAAGATACTAAACAATGCAGAACTTACCATAGATTCGCATAGTTTTAGCAGATGTTGAATTAATAGCTTGTATACAAAGGTTGAAGTTTACAGATGTAACAAATTTTTTGAAAAAACACGATTAAAGATACTAAACAATGCAGAACTTGCCATAGATTCGCATAGCTTTAGCAGCTGTTAAATTAATAGCTTGTATGCAAAGGTTGATTTTTACAGATTTAACAAATTTTTGAAAAAAACACGATTAAAGCTACTAAACAATGCAGAACTTACCATAGATTCGCATAGCTTTAGCAGATGTTAAATTAATAGCTTGTATACAAAGGTTGAAGTTTATGGATTTAACAAATTTTATAAAAAAACACGATTAAAGATACTAAACAATGGAGAACGTACCATAGATTCGCATAGCTTTAGCAGATGTTAAATTAATAGCTTGTATACAAAGGTTGAAGTTTACGGATTTAACAAACTTTTGAAAAAAACACGAATAAAGATACTAACCAATGGATAACGTACCATAGATTCGCATAGCTTTAGCAGATGTTAAATTAATAGCTTGTATACAAAGGTTGAAGTTTACGGATTTAACAAATTTTTGAAAAAAACACGATTAAAGATACTAAACAATGGATAACGTACCATAGATTCGCATAGCTTTAGCAGATGTTAAATTAATAGCTTGTATACAAAGGTTGAAGTTTACGGATTTAACAAATTTTTGAAAAAAACACGATTAAAGATACTAAACAATGGATAACGTACCATAGATTCGCATAGCTTTAGCAGATGTTAAATTAATAGCTTGTATACAAAGGTTGAAGTTTACAGATTTAACAAATTTTTGAAAAAAACACGATTTAAGATACTAAACAATGCAGAACTTGCCATAGATTCGCATAGCTCTAGCAGATGTTAAATTAATAACTTGTATACAAAGGTTGAAGTTTACAGATTTAACAAATTTTTTGAAAAAACACGAATATAGATACTAAACAATGCAGAACGTGCCATAGATTCGCATAACTTTAGCAGATGTTAAATTAATAGCTTGTATACTAAGGTTGAAGTTTACGGATTTAACAAATTTTTGAAAAAAACACGATTAAAGATACTAAACAATGCAGAACGTACCATAGATTCGCATAGTTTTAGCAGATGTTAAATTATTAGCTTGTATGCAAAGGTTGAATTTTACAGATTTAACAAATTTTTGAAAAAAACACGATTAAAGATACTAAACAATGGATAACGTACCATAGATTCGCATAGCTTTAGCAGATGTTAAATTAATAGCTTGTATACAAAGGTTGAAGTTTACGGGTTTAACAAATTTTTGAAAAAACACGATTTAAGATGCTATACAATGCAGAACTTTCCATAGATTCGCATAGCTCTAGCAGATGTTAAATTAATATCTTTTATGCAAAGTTTGAATTTTACAGATTTAACAAAATTTTGAAAAAAACACGATTAAAGATACTAAACAATGGATAACGTACCATAGATTCGCATAGCTTTAGCAGATGTTAAATTAATAGCTTGTATACAAAGGTTGAAGTTTTCGGATTTAACAAATTTTTGAAAAAAACACGATTAAAGATACTATACAATGCAGAACTTACCATAGATTCGCATAGCTTTAGCAGATGTTAAATTAATAGCTTGTATATAAAGGTTGAAGTTTACGGGTTTAAAAATGTTTTGAAAAAACACGATTAAAGATACTAAACAATGCAGAACCTACTATAGATTCGCATAGCTTTAGCAGCTGTTAAATTAATAGCTTGTATACAAAGGTTGAAGTTTACGGATTTAACAAATTTTTGAAAAAAACAAGATTAAAGATACTAACCAATGCAGAACTTACCATGGATTCGCATAGCTTTAGCAGATGTTAAATTAATAGCTTGTATACAAAGGTTGAAGTTTACAGATTTAACAAATTTTTGAAAAAAACACGATTAAAGATACTATACAATGGATAACGCAAAATAGAATCGCATAGCTTTAGCAGCTGTTAAATTAATAACTTGTATACAAAGGTGCAGTTTACGGGTTTAACAAAATTTTGAAGAAAACACGATTTAAGATACTAAACAATGCTAAACTTACCATAGATTCGCATAGTTTTAGCAGATGTTAAATTAATAGCTTGTATACAAAGGTTGAAGTTTACGGGTTTAACAAATTTTTTGAAAAAACACGATTATAGATACTAAACAATGCAGAACGTGCCATAGATTCGCATAGTTTTAGCAGATGTTAAATTAATACCTTGTATACAAAGGTTGAAGTTTACAGATGTAACAAATTTTTGAAAAAAACACGATTAAAGATACTATACAATGCAGAATTTACCATAGATTCTCATAGCTCTAGCAGATGTTAAATTAATAGCTTGTATGCAAAGGTTGAATTTTACAGATTTAACAAATTTTTTGAAAAAACACGATTAAAGATACTAAACAATGCAGAACTTGCCATAGATTCGCATAGCTTTAGCAGCTGTTAAATTAATAGCTTGTATGCAAAGGTTGAATTTTACAGAATTAACAAATTTTTGAAAAAAAACACGATTAAAGATACTAAACAATTCAGAACTTACCATAGATTTGCATAGCTTTAGCAGATGTTAAATTAATAGCTTGTATACAAAGGTTGAAGTTAACGGGTTTAACAAATTTTTTGAAAAAACACGATTATAGATACTAAACAATGCAGAACGTGCCATAGATTCGCATAACTTTAACAGATGTTAAATTAATAGCTTGTATACTAAGGTTGAAGTTTACGGATTTAACAAATTTTTGAAAAAAACACGATTAAAGATACTAAACAATGCAGAACGTACCATAGATTCACATAGTTTTAGCAGATGTTAAATTAATAGCTTGTATACAAAGGTCGAAGTTTACAGATTTAACAAATTTTTGAAAAAAACACGATTAAAGATACTAAACAATGCAGAACGTGCCATAGATTCGCATAGTTTTAGCAGATGTTAAATTAATACCTTGTATACAAAGGTTGAAGTTTACAGATGTAACAAATTTTTGAAAAAAACACGATTAAAGATACTATACAATGCAGAATTTACCATAGATTCTCATAGCTCTAGCAGATGTTAAATTAATAGCTTGTATGCAAAGGTTGAATTTTACAGATTTAACAAATTTTTGAAAAAAAAACACGATTAAAGATACTAAACAATGCAGAACTTACCATAGATTCGCATAGCTTTAGCAGATGTTATATTAATAGATTGTATACAAAGGTTGAAGTTTACGGGTTTAACAAATTTTTTGAAAAAGCACGATTATAGATACTAAACAATGCAGAACGTGCCATACATTCGCATAGCTTTAGCAGATGTTAAATAAATAGCTTTTTAAAAAATCTTGAAGTTTACGGATTTAACAAATTTTTGAAAAAAAACACGATTAAAGATATTAAACAATTCAGAACTTATCATAGATTCGCATAGCTTTAGCAGATGTTAAATTAATAGCTTGTATACAAAGGTTGAAGTTTACGGGTTTAACAAATTTTTTGAAAAAACACGATTATAGATACTAAACAATGCAGAACGTGCCATAGATTCGCATAACTTTAATAGATGTTAAATTAATAGCTTGTATACTAAGGTTGAAGTTTACGGATTTAACAAATTTTTGAAAAAAACACGATTAAAGATACTAAACAATGCAGAACGTACCATAGATTCACATAGTTTTAGCAGATGTTAAATTAATAGATTGTATACAAAGGTTGAAGTTTACAGATTTAACAAATTTTTGAAAAAAACACGATTAAAGATACTATACAATGCAGAACCTACCATAGATTCGCATAGCTCTAGCAGATGTTAAATTAATAGCTTGTATGGAAAGGTTGAATTTTACAGATTTAACAAATTTTTTAAAAAAACACGATTAAAGATACTAAACAATGGATAACGTAAAATAGAATCGCATAGCTTTAGCAGCTGTTAAATTAATAACTTGTATACAAAGGTGCAGTTTACGGGTTTAACAAAATTTTGAAGAAAACACGATTTAAGATACTAAACAATGCAGAACTTACCATAGATTCGCATAGCTTTAGCAGATGTTAGATTAGTAGATTGTATACAAAGGTTGAAGTTTACGGATTTAACAAATTTTTGAAAAAAACACGATTAAAGATAATAAACAATGGAGAACGTACCATAGATTCGCATAGCTATAGCTGATGTTAAATTAATAGCTTGTATACAAAGGTTGCAGTTTACGGGTTTAACAAATTTTTGAAAAAAACACGATTTAAGATACTAAACAATGCAGAACTTACCATAGATTCGCATAGTTTTAGCAGATGTTGAATTAATAGCTTGTATACAAAGGTTGAAGTTTACAGATGTAACAAATTTTTTGAAAAAACACGATTAAAGATACTAAACAATGCAGAACTTGCCATTGATTCGCATAGCTTTAGCAGCTGTTAAATTAATAGCTTGTATGCAAAGGTTGATTTTTACAGATTTAACAAATTTTTGAAAAAAACACGATTAAAGCTACTAAACAATGCAGAACTTACCATAGATTCGCATAGCTTTAGCAGATGTTAAATTAATAGCTTGTATACAAAGGTTGAAGTTTATGGATTTAACAAATTTTATAAAAAAACACGATTAAAGATACTAAACAATGGAGAACGTACCATAGATTCGCATAGCTTTAGCAGATGTTAAATTAATAGCTTGTATACAAAGGTTGAAGTTTACGGATTTAACAAACTTTTGAAAAAAACACGAATAAAGATACTAACCAATGGATAACGTACCATAGATTCGCATAGCTTTAGCAGATGTTAAATTAATAGCTTGTATACAAAGGTTGAAGTTTACGGATTTAACAAATTTTTGAAAAAAACACGATTAAAGATACTAAACAATGGATAACGTACCATAGATTCGCATAGCTTTAGCAGATGTTAAATTAATAGCTTGTATACAAAGGTTGAAGTTTACGGATTTAACAAATTTTTGAAAAAAACACGATTAAAGATACTAAACAATGGATAACGTACCATAGATTCGCATAGCTTTAGCAGATGTTAAATTAATAGCTTGTATACAAAGGTTGAAGTTTACAGATTTAACAAATTTTTGAAAAAAACACGATTTAAGATACTAAACAATGCAGAACTTGCCATAGATTCGCATAGCTCTAGCAGATGTTAAATTAATAGCTTGTATACAAAGGTTGAAGTTTACAGATTTAACAAATTTTTTGAAAAAACACGAATATAGATACTAAACAATGCAGAACGTGCCATAGATTCGCATAACTTTAGCAGATGTTAAATTAATAGCTTGTATACTAAGGTTGAAGTTTACGGATTTAACAAATTTTTGAAAAAAACACGATTAAAGATACTAAACAATGCAGAACGTACCATAGATTCGCATAGTTTTAGCAGATGTTAAATTATTAGCTTGTATGCAAAGGTTGAATTTTACAGATTTAACAAATTTTTGAAAAAAACACGATTAAAGATACTAAACAATGGATAACGTACCATAGATTCGCATAGCTTTAGCAGATGTTAAATTAATAGCTTGTATACAAAGGTTGAAGTTTACGGGTTTAACAAATTTTTGAAAAAACACGATTTAAGATGCTATACAATGCAGAACTTTCCATAGATTCGCATAGCTCTAGCAGATGTTAAATTAATATCTTTTATGCAAAGTTTGAATTTTACAGATTTAACAAAATTTTGAAAAAAACACGATTAAAGATACTAAACAATGGATAACGTACCATAGATTCGCATAGCTTTAGCAGATGTTAAATTAATAGCTTGTATACAAAGGTTGAAGTTTTCGGATTTAACAAATTTTTGAAAAAAACACGATTAAAGATACTATACAATGCAGAACTTACCATAGATTCGCATAGCTTTAGCAGATGTTAAATTAATAGCTTGTATATAAAGGTTGAAGTTTACGGGTTTAAAAATGTTTTGAAAAAACACGATTAAAGATACTAAACAATGCAGAACCTACTATAGATTCGCATAGCTTTAGCAGCTGTTAAATTAATAGCTTGTATACAAAGGTTGAAGTTTACGGATTTAACAAATTTTTGAAAAAAACAAGATTAAAGATACTAACCAATGCAGAACTTACCATGGATTCGCATAGCTTTAGCAGATGTTAAATTAATAGCTTGTATACAAAGGTTGAAGTTTACAGATTTAACAAATTTTTGAAAAAAACACGATTAAAGATACTATACAATGGATAACGCAAAATAGAATCGCATAGCTTTAGCAGCTGTTAAATTAATAACTTGTATACAAAGGTGCAGTTTACGGGTTTAACAAAATTTTGAAGAAAACACGATTTAAGATACTAAACAATGCTAAACTTACCATAGATTCGCATAGTTTTAGCAGATGTTAAATTAATAGCTTGTATACAAAGGTTGAAGTTTACGGGTTTAACAAATTTTTTGAAAAAACACGATTATAGATACTAAACAATGCAGAACGTGCCATAGATTCGCATAACTTTAACAGATGTTAAATTAATAGCTTGTATACTAAGGTTGAAGTTTACGGATTTAACAAATTTTTGAAAAAAACACGATTAAAGATACTAAACAATGCAGAACGTACCATAGATTCACATAGTTTTAGCAGATGTTAAATTAATAGATTGTATACAAAGGTTGAAGTTTACAGATTTAACAAATTTTTGAAAAAAACACGATTAAAGATACTATACAATGCAGAACCTACCATAGATTCGCATAGCTCTAGCAGATGTTAAATTAATAGCTTGTATGCAAAGGTTGAATTTTACAGATTTAACAAATTTTTTAAAAAAACACGATTAAAGATACTAAACAATGGATAACGTAAAATAGAATCGCATAGCTTTAGCAGCTGTTAAATTAATAACTTGTATACAAAGGTGCAGTTTACGGGTTTAACAAAATTTTGAAGAAAACACGATTTAAGATACTAAACAATGCAGAACTTACCATAGATTCGCATAGCTTTAGCAGATGTTAGATTAGTAGATTGTATACAAAGGTTGAAGTTTACGGATTTAACAAATTTTTGAAAAAAACACGATTAAAGATAATAAACAATGGAGAACGTACCATAGATTCGCATAGCTATAGCAGATGTTAAATTAATAGCTTGTATACAAAGGTTGCAGTTTACGGGTTTAACAAATTTTTGAAAAAAACACGATTTAAGATACTAAACAATGCAGAACTTACCATAGATTCGCATAGTTTTAGCAGATGTTGAATTAATAGCTTGTATACAAAGGTTGAAGTTTACAGATGTAACAAATTTTTGAAAAAAACACGATTAAAGATACTAAACAAAGCAGAACGTACCATAGATTCACATAGTTTTAGCAGATGTTAAATTAATAGCTTGTATACAAAGGTTGAAGTTTACAGATTTAACAAATTTTTTGAAAAAACACGATTAAAGATACTAAACAATGCAGAACTTGCCATAGATTCGCATAGCTTTAGAAGCTGTTAAATTAATAGCTTGTATGCAAAGGTTGATTTTTACAGATTTAACAAATTTTTGAAAAAAACACGATTAAAGCTACTAAACAATGCAGAACTTACCATAGATTCGCATAGCTTTAGCAGATGTTAAATTAATAGCTTGTATACAAAGGTTGAAGTTTATGGATTTAACAAATTTTATAAAAAAACACGATTAAAGATACTAAACAATGGAGAACGTACCATAGATTCGCATAGCTTTAGCAGATGTTAAATTAATAGCTTGTATACAAAGGTTGAAGTTTACGGATTTAACAAACTTTTGAAAAAAACACGAATAAAGATACTAACCAATGGATAACGTACCATAGATTCGCATAGCTTTAGCAGATGTTAAATTAATAGCTTGTATACAAAGGTTGAAGTTTACGGATTTAACAAATTTTTGAAAAAAACACGATTAAAGATACTAAACAATGGATAACGTACCATAGATTCGCATAGCTTTAGCAGATGTTAAATTAATAGCTTGTATACAAAGGTTGAAGTTTACGGATTTAACAAATTTTTGAAAAAAACACGATTAAAGATACTAAACAATGGATAACGTACCATAGATTCGCATAGCTTTAGCAGATGTTAAATTAATAGCTTGTATACAAAGGTTGAAGTTTACAGATTTAACAAATTTTTGAAAAAAACACGATTTAAGATACTAAACAATGCAGAACTTGCCATAGATTCGCATAGCTCTAGCAGATGTTAAATTAATAGCTTGTATACAAAGGTTGAAGTTTACAGATTTAACAAATTTTTTGAAAAAACACGAATATAGATACTAAACAATGCAGAACGTGCCATAGATTCGCATAACTTTAGCAGATGTTAAATTAATAGCTTGTATACTAAGGTTGAAGTTTACGGATTTAACAAATTTTTGAAAAAAACACGATTAAAGATACTAAACAATGCAGAACGTACCATAGATTCGCATAGTTTTAGCAGATGTTAAATTATTAGCTTGTATGCAAAGGTTGAATTTTACAGATTTAACAAATTTTTGAAAAAAACACGATTAAAGATACTAAACAATGGATAACGTACCATAGATTCGCATAGCTTTAGCAGATGTTAAATTAATAGCTTGTATACAAAGGTTGAAGTTTACGGGTTTAACAAATTTTTGAAAAAACACGATTTAAGATACTATACAATGCAGAACTTTCCATAGATTCGCATAGCTCTAGCAGATGTTAAATTAATATCTTTTATGCAAAGTTTGAATTTTACAGATTTAACAAAATTTTGAAAAAAACACGATTAAAGATACTAAACAATGGATAACGTACCATAGATTCGCATAGCTTTAGCAGATGTTAAATTAATAGCTTGTATACAAAGGTTGAAGTTTTCGGATTTAACAAATTTTTGAAAAAAACACGATTAAACATACTAAACAATGCAGAACTTACCATAGATTCGCATAGCTTTAGCAGATGTTAAATTAATAGCTTGTATATAAAGGTTGAAGTTTACGGGTTTAAAAATGTTTTGAAAAAACACGATTAAAGATACTAAACAATGCAGAACCTACTATAGATTCGCATAGCTTTAGCAGCTGTTAAATTAATAGCTTGTATACAAAGGTTGAAGTTTACGGATTTAACAAATTTTTGAAAAAAACAAGATTAAAGATACTAACCAATGCAGAACTTACCATGGATTCGCATAGCTTTAGCAGATGTTAAATTAATAGCTTGTATACAAAGGTTGAAGTTTACAGATTTAACAAATTTTTGAAAAAAACACGATTAAAGATACTATACAATGGATAACGCAAAATAGAATCGCATAGCTTTAGCAGCTGTTAAATTAATAACTTGTATACAAAGGTGCAGTTTACGGGTTTAACAAAATTTTGAAGAAAACACGATTTAAGATACTAAACAATGCTAAACTTACCATAGATTCGCATAGTTTTAGCAGATGTTAAATTAATAGCTTGTATACAAAGGTTGAAGTTTACAGATGTAACAAATATTTGAAAAAAACACGATTAAAGATACTATACAATGCAGAATTTACCATAGATTCTCATAGCTCTAGCAGATGTTAAATTAATAGCTTGTATGCAAAGGTTGAAGTTTACGGATTTAACAAATTTTTTGAAAAAACACGATTATAGATACTAAACAATGCAGAACGTGCCATAGATTCGCATAGCTTTAGCAGATGTTAAATTAATAGCTTGTATACAAAGGTTAAAGTTTACGGATTAGACAAAATTTTGAAAAAAACACGATTAAAGATACTAAACAATGCAGAACTTAAAATAGATTCGCATAGCTTTAGCAGATGTTAAATTAATAGCTTGTATACAAAGGTTGAAGTTTACGGATTTATCAAATTTTTGAAAAAAACACGATTAAAGCTACTAAACAATGCAGAACTTACCATAGATTCGCATAGCTTTAGCAGATGTTAAATTAATAGCTTGTATACAAAGGTTGAAGTTTACATATTTAACAAATGTTTGAAAAAAACACGATTAAAGATACTATACAATGCACAACTTGCCATAGATTCGCATAGCTCTAGCAGATGTTAAATTAATAGCTTGTATGCAAAGGTTGAATTTTACTGATTTAACAAATTTTTGAAAAAAACACGATTAAAGATACTAAACAATGGATAACGTACCATAGATTCGCATAGCTTTAGCAGATGTTAAATTATTAACTTGTATACAAAGGTTGAAGTTTACGGGTTTAACAAATTTTTGAAAAAAACACGATTAAAGATACTAAACAATGCAGAACTTACCATAGATTCGCATAGCTTTAGCAGATGTTAAATTAATAGCTTGTATACAAAGGTTGAAGTTTACGGGTTTAACAAATTTTTGAAAAAAAACACTATTAAAGAGACTAAACAATGGAGAACGTACCATAGATTCGCATAGCTTTAGCAGATGTTAAATTAATAGCTTGTATACAAAGGTTGAAGTTTACGGATTTAACAAATTTTTGAAAAAAACACGATTAAAAATACTAAACAATGGAGAACGTACCATAGATTCGCATAGCTTTTACAGATGTTAAATTAATAGCCTGTATTCAAAGGTTGAAGTTTACAGATTTAACAAATTTTTGAAAAAAACACGATTAAAGATACTATACAATGCAGAACTTTCCATAGATTCGCATAGCTCTAGCAGATGTTAAATTAATATCTTTTATGCAAAGTTTGAATTTTACAGATTTAACAAATTTTTGAAAAAAACACGATTAAATATACTAAACAATGGATAACGTACCATAGATTCACATAGCTTTAGCAGATGTTAAATTAATAGCTTGTATACAAAGGTTGAAGTTTACGGATTTAACAAATTTTTGAAAAAAACACGATTAAACATACTAAACAATGCAGAACTTACCATAGATTCGCATAGCTTTAGCAGATGTTAAATTAATAGCTTGTATATAAAGGTTGAAGTTTACGGGTTTAAAAATGTTTTGAAAAAACACGATTAAAGATACTATACAATGGATAACGTAAAATAGAATCGCATAGCTTTAGCAGCTGTTAAATTAATAACTTGTATACAAAGGTGCAGTTTACGGGTTTAACAAAATTTTGAAGAAAACACGATTTAAGATACTAAACAATGCTAAACTTACCATAGATTCGCATAGTTTTAGCAGATGTTAAATTAATAGCTTGTATACAAAGGTAGAAGTTTACAGATGTAACAAATTTTTGAAAAAAACACGATTAAAGATACTATACAATGCAGAATTTACCATAGATTCTCATAGCTCTAGCAGATGTTAAATTAATAGCTTGTATGCAAAGGTTGAAGTTTACGGGTTTAACAATTTTTTTGAAAAAGCACGATTATAGATACTAAACAATGCAGAACGTGCCATAGATTCGCATAGCTTTAGCAGATGTTAAATAAATAGCTTGTATACAAAGGTTGAAGTTTACGGATTTAACAAATTTTTGGAAAAAACACGATTAAAGATACTAAACAATGCAGAACTTACCATAGATTCGCATAGCTTTAGCAGATGTTAAATTAATAGCTTGTATACAAAGGTTGAAGTTTACGGATTTAACAAATTTTTGAAAAAAACACGATTAAAGCTACTAAAGAATGCAGAACTTACCATAGATTCGCATAGCTTTAGCAGATGTTAGATTAGTAGATTGTATACAAAGGTTGAAGTTTATGGATTTAACAAATTTTTGAAAAAAACACGATTAAAGATAATAAACAATGGAGAACGTACCATAGATTCGCATAGCTTTAGCAGATGTTAAATTAATAGCTTGTATACAAAGGTTGCAGTTTACGGGTTTAACAAATTTTTGAAAAAAACACGATTTAAGATACTAAACAATGCAGAACTTACCATAGATTCGCATAGTTTTAGCAGATGTTGAATTAATAGCTTGTATACAAAGGTTGAAGTTTACGGGTTTAACAATTTTTTTGAAAAAGCACGATTATAGATACTAAACAATGCAGAACGTGCCATAGATTCGCATAGCTTTAGCAGATGTTAAATAAATAGCTTGTATACAAAGGTTGAAGTTTACGGATTTAACAAATTTTTGGAAAAAACACGATTAAAGATACTAAACAATGCAGAACTTACCATAGATTCGCATAGCTTTAGCAGATGTTAAATTAATAGCTTGTATACAAAGGTTGAAGTTTACGGATTTAACAAATTTTTGAAAAAAACACGATTAAAGCTACTAAACAATGCAGAACTTACCATAGATTCGCATAGCTTTAGCAGATGTTAGATTAGTAGATTGTATACAAAGGTTGAAGTTTACGGATTTAACAAATTTTTGAAAAAAACACGATTAAAGATAATAAACAATGGAGAACGTACCATAGATTCGCATAGCTTTAGCAGATGTTAAATTAATAGCTTGTATACAAAGGTTGCAGTTTACGGGTTTAACAAATTTTTGAAAAAAACACGATTAAAGATAATAAACAATTCAGAACTTACCATAGATTCGCATAGCTTTAGCAGATGTTAAATTAATAGCTTGTATACAAAGGTTGAAGTTTACGGGTTTAACAAATTATTTGAAAAAACAAGATTATAGATACTAAACAATGCAGAACGTGCCATAGATTCGCATAACTTTAACAGATGTTAAATTAATAGCTTGTATACTAAGGTTGAAGTTTACGGATTTAACAAATTTTTGAAAAAAACACGATTAAAGATACTAAACAATGCAGAACGTACCATAGATTCACATAGTTTTAGCAGATGTTAAATTAATAGATTGTATACAAAGGTTGAAGTTTACAGATTTAACAAATTTTTGAAAAAAACACGATTAAAGATACTATACAATGCAGAACCTACCATAGATTCGCATAGCTCTAGCAGATGTTAAATTAATAGCTTGTATGCAAAGGTTGAATTTTACAGATTTAACAAATTTTTTAAAAAAACACGATTAAAGATACTAAACAATGGATAACGTAAAATAGAATCGCATAGCTTTAGCAGCTGTTAAATTAATAACTTGTATACAAAGGTGCAGTTTACGGGTTTAACAAAATTTTGAAGAAAACACGATTTAAGATACTAAATAATGCAGAACTTACCATAGATTCGCATAGCTTTAGCAGATGTTAGATTAGTAGATTGTATACAAAGGTTGAAGTTTACGGATTTAACAAATTTTTGAAAAAAACACGATTAAAGATAATAAACAATGGAGAACGTACCATAGATTCGCATAGCTTTAGCAGATGTTAAATTAATAGCTTGTATACAAAGGTTGCAGTTTACGGGTTTAACAAATTTTTGAAAAAAACACGATTTAAGATGCTAAACAATGCAGAACTTACCATAGATTCGCGTAGTTTTAGCAGATGTTGAATTAATAGCTTGTATACAAAGGTTGAAGTTTACAGATGTAACAAATTTTTGAAAAAAACACGATTAAAGATTCTATACAATGCAGAACTTACCATAGATTCGCATAGCTCTAGCAGATGTTAAATTAATAGCTTGTATGCAAAGGTTTAATTTTACAGATTTAACAAATTTTTGAAAAAAAAACACGATTAAAGATACTAAACAATGCAGAACTTACCATAGATTCGCATAGCTTTAGCAGATGTTAAGTTAATAGCTTGTATACAAAGGTTGAAGTTTACAGATTTAACAAATTTTTGAAAAAAACACGATTAAAGATACTAAACAATGCAGAACGTACCATAGATTCACATAGTTTTAGCAGATGTTAAATTAATAGCTTGTATACAAGGGTTGAAGTTTACAGATTTACCAAATTTTTTGAAAAAACACGATTAATGATACTAAACAATGCAGAACTTGCCATAGATTCGCATAGCTTTAGCAGCTGTCAAATTAATAGCTTGTATGCAAAGGTTGAATTTTACAGATTTAACAAATTTTTGAAAAAAACACGATTAAAGCTACTAAACAATGCAGAACTTACTATAGATTCGCATAGCTTTAGCAGCTGTTAAATTAATAGCTTGTATACAAAGGTTGAAGTTTATGGATTTAACAAATTTTATAAAAAAACACGATTAAAGATACTAAACAATGGAGAACGTACCATAGATTCGCATAGCTTTAGCAGATGTTAAATTAATAGCTTGTATACAAAGGTTGAAGTTTACGGATTTAACAAACTTTTGATAAAAACCCGAATAAAGATACTAAACAATGGATAACGTACCATAGATTCGCATAGCTTTAGCAGATGTTAAATTAATAGCTTGTATACAAAGGTTGAAGTTTACGGGATTAACAAATTTTTGAAAAAACACGATTTACGATACTAAACAATGCAGAACTTACCATAGATTCGCATAGTTTTAGCAGATGTTAAATTAATAGCTTGTATACAAAGGTTGAAGTTTACGGATTTAACAAATTTTTGAAAAAAACAGGATTAAGCATACTAAACAATGCAGAACTTACCATAGATTCGCATAGCTTTAGCAGATGTTAAATTAATAGCTTGTATACAAAGGTTGAAGTTTACAGGTTTAATAATATTTTGAAAAAACACGATTAAAGATACTAAACAATGCAGAACTTACTATAGATTCGCATAGCTTTAGCAGCTGTTAAATTAATAGCTTGTATACAAAGGTTGAAGTTTACGGATTTAACAAATTTTTTGAAGAAACACGATTATAGATACTAAACAATGCAGAACGTGCCATAGATTCGCATAGCTTTAGCAGATGTTAAATTAATAGCTTGTATACAAAGGTTGAAGTTTACGGATTTAACAAAATTTTGAAAAAAATACGATTAAAGATACTAAACAATGCAGAACTTACCATAGATTCGCATAGCTTTAGCAGATGTTAAATTAATAGCTTGTATACAAAGGTTGAAGTTTACGGATTTATCAAATTTTTGAAAAAAACACGATTAAAGCTACTAAACAATGCAGAACTTACCATAGATTCGCATAGCTTTAGCAGATGTTAAATTAATAGCTTGTATACAAAGGTTGAAATTTACATATTTAACAAATTTTTGAAAAAAACACGATTAAAGATACTATACAATGCAGAACTTGCCATAGATTCGCATAGCTCTAGCAGATGTTAAATTAATAGCTTGTATGCAAAGGTTGAATTTTACTGATTTAACAATTTTTTGAAAAAAACACGATTAAAGATACTAAACAATGGATAACGTACCATAGATTCGCATAGCTTTAGCAGATGTTAAATTATTAACTTGTATACAAAGGTGCAGTTTACGGGTTTAACAAAATTTTGAAGAAAACACGATTTAAGATACTAAACAATGCAGAACTTACCATAGATTCGCATAGCTTTAGCAGATGTTAGATTAGTAGATTGTATACAAAGGTTGAAGTTTACGGATTTAACAAATTTTTGAAAAAAAAACGATTAAAGATAATAAACAATGGAGAACGTACCATAGATTCGCATAGCTTTAGCAGATGTTAAATTAATAGCTTGTATACAAAGGTTGCAGTTTACGGGTTTAACAAATTTTTGAAAAAATCACGATTTAAGATACTAAACAATGCAGAACTTACCATAGATTCGCATAGTTTTAGCAGATGTTGAATTAATAGCTTGTATACAAAGGTTGAAGTTTACAGATGTAACAAATTTTTGAAAAAAACACGATTAAAGATACTATACAATGCAGAACTTACCATAGATTCGCATAGCTCTAGCAAATGTTAAATTAATAGCTTGTATGCAAAGGTTGAATTTTACAGATTTAACAAATTTTTGAAAAAAAAACACGATTAAAGATACTAAACAATGCAGAACTTACCATAGATTCGCATAGCTTTAGCAGATGTTAAGTTAATAGCTTGTATACAAAGGTTGAAGTTTACAGATTTAACAAATTTTTGAAAAAAACACGATTAAAGATAATAAACAATGGAGAACGTACCATAGATTCGCATAGCTTTAGCAGATGTTAAATTAATAGCTTGTATGCAAAGGTTGAATTTTACAGATTTAACAAATTTTTGAAAAAAACACGATTAAAGCTACTAAACAATGGAGAACGTACCATAGATTCGCATAGCTTTAGCAGATGTTAAATTAATAGCTTGTATACAAAGGTTGAAGTTTACGGATTTAACAAACTTTTGAAAAAAACCCGAATAAAGATACTAAACAATGGATAACGTACCATAGATTCGCATAGCTTTAGCAGATGTTAAATTAATAGCTTGTATACAAAGGTTGAAGTTTACGGGTTTAACAAATTTTTGAAAAAAACAGGATTAAGCATACTAAACAATGCAGAACTTACCATAGATTCGCATAGCTTTAGCAGATGTTAAATTAATAGCTTGTATTCAAAGGTTGAAGTTTACGGGTTTAATAATATTTTGAAAAAACACGATTAAAGATACTAAACAATGCAGAACTTACTATAGATTCGCATAGCTTTAGCAGCTGTAAAATTAATAGCTTGTATACAAAGGTTGAAGTTTACGGATTTAACAAATTTTTTGAAGAAACACGATTATAGATACTAAACAATGCAGAACGTGCCATAGATTCGCATAGCTTTAGCAGATGTTAAATTAATAGCTTGTATACAAAGGTTGAAGTTTACGGATTGAACAAAATTTTGAAAAAAATACGATTAAAGATACTAAACAATGCAGAACTTACCATAGATTCGCATAGCTTTAGCAGATGTTAAATTAATAGCTTGTATACAAAGGTTGAAGTTTACGGATTTATCAAATTTTTGAAAAAAACACGATTAAAGCTACTAAACAATGCAGAACTTACCATAGATTCGCATAGCTTTAGCAGATGGTAAATTAATAGCTTGTATACAAAGGTTGAAGTTTACATATTTAACAAATTTTTGAAAAAAACACGATTAAAGATACTATACAATGCAGAACTTGCCATAGATTCGCATAGCTCTAGCAGATGTTAAATTAATAGCTTGTATGCAAAGGTTGAATTTTACTGATTTAACAAATTTTTGAAAAAAACACGATTAAAGATACTAAACAATGGATAACGTACCATAGATTCGCATAGCTTTAGCAGATGTTAAATTATTAACTTGTATACAAAGGTTGAAGTTTACGGGTTTAACAAATTTTTGAAAAAAACACGATTAAAGATACTAAACAATGCAGAACTTACCATAGATTCGCATAGCTTTAGCAGATGTTAAATTAATAGCTTGTATACAAAGGTTGAAGTTTACGGGTTTAACAAATTTTTGAAAAAAACACGATTAAAGATACTAAACAATGGAGAACGTACCATAGATTCGCATAGCTTTAGCAGATGTTAAATTAATAGCTTGTATACAAAGGTTGACGTTTACGGATTTAACAAATTTTTGAAAAAAACACGATTAAAGATACTAAACAATGCAGAACTTACCATAGATTCGCATAGTTTTAGCAGATGTTGAATTAATAGCTTGTATGCAAAGGTTTAATTTTACAGATTTAACAAATTTTTGAAAAAAAAAACACGATTAAAGATACTAAACAATGCAGAACTTACCATAGATTCGCATAGCTTTAGCAGATGTTAAGTTAATAGCTTGTATACAAAGGTTGAAGTTTACAGATTTAACAAATTTTTGAAAAAAACACGATTAAAGATACTAAACAATGCAGAACGTACCATAGATTCACATAGTTTTAGCAGATGTTAAATTAATAGCTTGTATACAAAGGTTGAAGTTTACAGATTTACCAAATTTTTTGAAAAAACACGATTAAAGATACTAAACAATGCAGAACTTGTTATAGATTCGCATAGCTTTAGCAGCTGTTAAATTAATAGCTTGTATGCAAAGGTTGAATTTTACAGATTTAACAAATTTTTGAAAAAAACACGATTAAAGCTACTAAACAATGCAGAACTTACCATAGATTCGCATAGCTTTAGCAGATGTTAAATTAATAGCTTGTATACAAAGGTTGAAGTTTATGGATTTAACAAATTTTATAAAAAAACACGATTAAAGATACTAAACAATGGAGAACGTACCATAGATTCGCATAGCTTTAGCAGATGTTAAATTAATAGCTTGTATACAAAGGTTGAAGTTTACGGATTTAACAAACTTTTGAAAAAAACCCGAATAAAGATACTAAACAATGGATAACGTACCATAGATTCGCATAGCTTTAGCAGATGTTAAATTAATAGCTTGTATACAAAGGTTGAAGTTTACGGGATTAACAAATTTTTGAAAAAACACGATTTACGATACTAAACAATGCAGAACTTACCATAGATTCGCATAGTTTTAGCAGATGTTAAATTAATAGCTTGTATACAAAGGTTGAAGTTTACGGATTTAACAAATTTTTGAAAAAAACAGGATTAAGCATACTAAACAATGCAGAACTTACCATAGATTCGCATAGCTTTAGCAGATGTTAAATTAATAGCTTGTATACAAAGGTTGAAGTTTACAGGTTTAATAATATTTTGAAAAAACACGATTAAAGATACTAAACAATGCAGAACTTACTATAGATTCGCATAGCTTTAGCAGCTGTTAAATTAATAGCTTGTATACAAAGGTTGAAGTTTACGGATTTAACAAATTTTTTGAAGAAACACGATTATAGATATTAAACAATGCAGAACGTACCATAGATTCGCATAGTTTTAGCAGATGTTAAATTAATAGCTTGTATGCAAAGGTTGAATTTTACAGATTTAACAAATTTTTGAAAAAAAAACACGATTAAAGATACTAAACAATTCAGAACTTACCATAGAATCGCATAGCTTTAGCAGCTGTTAAATTAATAACTTGTATACAAAGGTGCAGTTTACGGGTTTAACAAATTTTTGAAGAAAACACGATTTAAGATACTAAACAATGCTAAACTTACCATAGATTCGCATAGCTTTAGCAGATGTTAAATTAATAGCTTGTATACAAAGGTTGACGTTTACGGATTTAACAAATTTTTGAAAAAAACACGATTAAAGATACTAAACAATGCAGAACTTACCATAGATTCGCATAGTTTTAGCAGATGTTGAATTAATAGCTTGTATGCAAAGGTTTAATTTTACAGATTTAACAAATTTTTGAAAAAAAAACACGATTAAAGATACTAAACAATGCAGAACTTACCATAGATTCGCATAGCTTTAGCAGATGTTAAGTTAATAGCTTGTATACAAAGGTTGAAGTTTACAGATTTAACAAATTTTTGAAAAAAACACGATTAAAGATACTAAACAATGCAGAACGTACCATAGATTCACATAGTTTTAGCAGATGTTAAATTAATAGCTTGTATACAAAGGTTGAAGTTTACAGATTTACCAAATTTTTTGAAAAAACACGATTAAAGATACTAAACAATGCAGAACTTGCCATAGATTCGCATAGCTTTAGCAGCTGTTAAATTAATAGCTTGTATGCAAAGGTTGAATTTTACAGATTTAACAAATTTTTGAAAAAAACACGATTAAAGCTACTAAACAATGCAGAACTTACCATAGATTCGCATAGCTTTAGCAGATGTTAAATTAATAGCTTGTATACAAAGGTTGAAGTTTATGGATTTAACAAATTTTATAAAAAAACACGATTAAAGATACTAAACAATGGAGAACGTACCATAGATTCGCATAGCTTTAGCAGATGTTAAATTAATAGCTTGTATACAAAGGTTGAAGTTTACGGATTTAACAAACTTTTGAAAAAAACCCGAATAAAGATACTAAACAATGGATAACGTACCATAGATTCGCATAGCTTTAGCAGATGTTAAATTAATAGCTTGTATACAAAGGTTGAAGTTTACGGGATTAACAAATTTTTGAAAAAACACGATTTACGATACTAAACAATGCAGAACTTACCATAGATTCGCATAGTTTTAGCAGATGTTAAATTAATAGCTTGTATACAAAGGTTGAAGTTTACGGATTTAACAAATTTTTGAAAAAAACAGGATTAAGCATACTAAACAATGCAGAACTTACCATAGATTCGCATAGCTTTAGCAGATGTTAAATTAATAGCTTGTATACAAAGGTTGAAGTTTACAGGTTTAATAATATTTTGAAAAAACACGATTAAAGATACTAAACAATGCAGAACTTACTATAGATTCGCATAGCTTTAGCAGCTGTTAAATTAATAGCTTGTATACAAAGGTTGAAGTTTACGGATTTAACAAATTTTTTGAAGAAACACGATTATAGATACTAAACAATGCAGAACGTGCCATAGATTCGCATAGCTTTAGCAGATGTTAAATTAATAGCTTGTATACAAAGGTTGAAGTTTACGGATTTAACAAAATTTTGAAAAAAATACGATTAAAGATACTAAACAATGCAGAACTTACCATAGATTCGCATAGCTTTAGCAGATGTTAAATTAATAGCTTGTATACAAAGGTTGAAGTTTACGGATTTATCAAATTTTTGAAAAAAACACGATTAAAGCTACTAAACAATGCAGAACTTACCATAGATTCGCATAGCTTTAGCAGATGTTAAATTAATAGCTTGTATACAAAGGTTGAAATTTACATATTTAACAAATTTTTGAAAAAAACACGATTAAAGATATTATACAATGCAGAACTTGCCATAGATTCGCATAGCTCTAGCAGATGTTAAATTAATAGCTTGTATGCAAAGGTTGAATTTTACTGATTTAACAATTTTTTGAAAAAAACACGATTAAAGATACTAAACAATGGATAACGTACCATAGATTCGCATAGCTTTAGCAGATGTTAAATTATTAACTTGTATACAAAGGTGCAGTTTACGGGTTTAACAAAATTTTGAAAAAAACACGATTAAAGCTACTAAACAATTCAGAACTTACCATAGAATCGCATAGCTTTCGCAGCTGTTAAATTAATAACTTGTATACAAAGGTGCAGTTTACGGGTTTAACAAATTTTTGAAGAAAACACGATTTAGGATACTAAACAATGCTAAACTTACCATAGATTCGCATAGCTTTAGCAGATGTTAAATTAATAGCTTGTATACAAAGGTTGAAGTTTACGGGTTTAACAAATTTTTGAAAAAAACACGATTAAAGATACTAAACAATGGAGAACGTACCATAGATTCGCATAGCTTTAGCAGATGTTAAATTAATAGCTTGTATACAAAGGTTGACGTTTACGGATTTAACAAATTTTTGAAAAAAACACGATTAAAGATACTAAACAATGCAGAACTTACCATAGATTCGCATAGTTTTAGCAGATGTTGAATTAATAGCTTGTATGCAAAGGTTTAATTTTACAGATTTAACAAATTTTTGAAAAAAAAACACGATTAAAGATACTAAACAATGCAGAACTTACCATAGATTCGCATAGCTTTAGCAGATGTTAAGTTAATAGCTTGTATACAAAGGTTGAAGTGTACAGATTTAACAAATTTTTGAAAAAAACACGATTAAAGATGCTAAACAATGCAGAACGTACCATAGATTCACATAGTTTTAGAAGATGTTAAATTAATAGCTTGTATACAAAGGTTGAAGTTTACAGATTTACCAAATTTTTTGAAAAAACACGATTAAAGATACTAAACAATGCAGAACTTGCCACAGATTCGCATAGCTTTAGCAGCTGTTAAATTAATAGCTTGTATGCAAAGGTTGAATTTTACAGATTTAACAAATTTTTGAAAAAAACACGATTAAAGCTACTAAACAATGCAGAACTTACCATAGATTCGCATAGCTTTAGCAGATGTTAAATTAATAGCTTGTATACAAAGGTTGAAGTTTATGGATTTAACAAATTTTATAAAAAAACACGATTAAAGATACTAAACAATGGAGAACGTACCATAGATTCGCATAGCTTTAGCAGATGTTAAATTAATAGCTTGTATACAAAGGTTGAAGTTTACGGATTTAACAAACTTTTGAAAAAAACCCGAATAAAGATACTAAACAATGGATAACGTACCATAGATTCGCATAGCTTTAGCAGATGTTAAATTAATAGCTTGTATACAAAGGTTGAAGTTTACGGGATTAACAAATTTTTGAAAAAACACGATTTACGATACTAAACAATGCAGAACTTACCATAGATTCGCATAGTTTTAGCAGATGTTAAATTAATAGCTTGTATACAAAGGTTGAAGTTTACGGATTTAACAAATTTTTGAAAAAAACAGGATTAAGCATACTAAACAATGCAGAACTTACCATAGATTCGCATAGCTTTAGCAGATGTTAAATTAATAGCTTGTATACACAGGTTGAAGTTTACAGGTTTAATAATATTTTGAAAAAACACGATTAAAGATACTAAACAATGCAGAACTTACTATAGATTCGCATAGCTTTAGCAGCTGTTAAATTAATAGCTTGTATACAAAGGTTGAAGTTTACGGATTTAACAAATTTTTTGAAGAAACACGATTATAGATACTAAACAATGCAGAACGTGCCATAGATTCGCATAGCTTTAGCAGATGTTAAATTAATAGCTTGTATACAAAGGTTGAAGTTTACGGATTTAACAAAATTTTGAAAAAAATACGATTAAAGATACTAAACAATGCAGAACTTACCATAGATTCGCATAGCTTTAGCAGATGTTAAATTAATAGCTTGTATACAAAGGTTGAAGTTTACGGATTTATCAAATTTTTGAAAAAAACACGATTAAAGCTACTAAACAATGCAGAACTTACCATAGATTCGCATAGCTTTAGCAGATGTTAAATTAATAGCTTGTATACAAAGGTTGAAATTTACATATTTAACAAATTTTTGAAAAAAACACGATTAAAGATACTATACAATGCAGAACTTGCCATAGATTCGCATAGCTCTAGCAGATGTTAAATTAATAGCTTGTATGCAAAGGTTGAATTTTACTGAT
Organism: Prosapia bicincta; assembly: GCA_036971475.1. Taxonomy (NCBI): domain Eukaryota; kingdom Metazoa; phylum Arthropoda; class Insecta; order Hemiptera; family Cercopidae; genus Prosapia; species Prosapia bicincta. The sequence continues at coordinate 267,476,949 of JBAIZL010000004.1, read as the reverse complement.
TTAACAATTTTTTGAAAAAAACACGATTAAAGATACTAAACAATGGATAACGTACCATAGATTCGCATAGCTTTAGCAGATGTTAAATTATTAACTTGTATACAAAGGTGCAGTTTACGGGTTTAACAAAATTTTGAAGAAAACACGATTTAAGATACTAAACAATGCAGAACTTACCATAGATTCGCATAGCTTTAGCAGATGTTAGATTAGTAGATTGTATACAAAGGTTGAAGTTTACGGATTTAACAAATTTTTGAAAAAAAAACGATTAAAGATAATAAACAATGGAGAACGTACCATAGATTCGCATAGCTTTAGCAGATGTTAAATTAATAGCTTGTATACAAAGGTTGCAGTTTACGGGTTTAACAAATTTTTGAAAAAATCACGATTTAAGATACTAAACAATGCAGAACTTACCATAGATTCGCATAGTTTTAGCAGATGTTGAATTAATAGCTTGTATACAAAGGTTGAAGTTTACAGATGTAACAAATTTTTGAAAAAAAAACGATTAAAGATACTATACAATGCAGAACTTACCATAGATTCGCATAGCTCTAGCAAATGTTAAATTAATAGCTTGTATGCAAAGGTTGAATTTTACAGATTTAACAAATTTTTGAAAAAAAAACACGATTAAAGATACTAAACAATGCAGAACTTACCATAGATTCGCATAGCTTTACCAGATGTTAAGTTAATAGCTTGTATACAAAGGTTGAAGTTTACAGATTTAACAAATTTTTGAAAAAAACACGATTAAAGATAATAAACAATGGAGAACGTACCATAGATTCGCATAGCTTTAGCAGATGTTAAATTAATAGCTTGTATGCAAAGGTTGAATTTTACAGATTTAACAAATTTTTGAAAAAAACACGATTAAAGCTACTAAACAATGGAGAACGTACCATAGATTCGCATAGCTTTAGCAGATGTTAAATTAATAGCTTGTATACAAAGGTTGAAGTTTACGGATTTAACAAACTTTTGAAAAAAACCCGAATAAAGATACTAAACAATGGATAACGTACCATAGATTCGCATAGCTTTAGCAGATGTTAAATTAATAGCTTGTATACAAAGGTTGAAGTTTACGGGTTTAATAATATTTTGAAAAAACACGATTAAAGATACTAAACAATGCAGAACTTACTATAGATTCGCATAGCTTTAGCAGCTGTTAAATTAATAGCTTGTATACAAAGGTTGAAGTTTACGGATTTAACAAATTTTTTGAAGAAACACGATTATAGATACTAAACAATGCAGAACGTGCCATAGATTCGCATAGCTTTAGCAGATGTTAAATTAATAGCTTGTATACAAAGGTTGAAGTTTACGGATTTAACAAAATTTTGAAAAAAATACGATTAAAGATACTAAACAATGCAGAACTTACCATAGATTCGCATAGCTTTAGCAGATGTTAAATTAATAGCTTGTATACAAAGGTTGAAGTTTACGGATTTATCAAATTTTTGAAAAAAACACGATTAAAGCTACTAAACAATGCAGAACTTACCATAGATTCGCATAGCTTTAGCAGATGGTAAATTAATAGCTTGTATACAAAGGTTGAAGTTTACATATTTAACAAATTTTTGAAAAAAACACGATTAAAGATACTATACAATGCAGAACTTGTCATAGATTCGCATAGCTCTAGCAGATGTTAAATTAATAGCTTGTATGCAAAGGTTGAATTTTACTGATTTAACAAATTTTTGAAAAAAACACGATTAAAGATACTAAACAATGGATAACGTACCATAGATTCGCATAGCTTTAGCAGATGTTAAATTATTAACTTGTATACAAAGGTTGAAGTTTACGGGTTTAACAAATTTTTGAAAAAAACACGATTAAAGATACTAAACAATGCAGAACTTACCATAGATTCGCATAGCTTTAGCAGATGTTAAATTAATAGCTTGTATACAAAGGTTGAAGTTTACGGGTTTAACAAATTTTTGAAAAAAACACGATTAAAGATACTAAACAATGGAGAACATACCATAGATTCGCATAGCTTTAGCAGATGTTAAATTAATAGCGTGTATACAAAGGTTGACGTTTACGGATTTAACAAATTTTTGAAAAAAACACGATTAAAGATACTAAACAATGCAGAACTTACCATAGATTCGCATAGTTTTAGCAGATGTTGAATTAATAGCTTGTATACAAAGGTTGAAGTTTACAGATGTAACAAATTTTTGAAAAAAACACGATTAAAGATACTATACAATGCAGAACTTACCATAGATTCGCATAGCTCTAGCAAATGTTAAATTAATAGCTTGTATGCAAAGGTTGAATTTTACAGATTTAACAAATTTTTGAAAAAAAAACACGATTAAAGATACTAAACAATGCAGAACTTACCATAGATTCGCATAGCTTTAGCAGATGTTAAGTTAATAGCTTGTATACAAAGGTTGAAGTTTACAGATTTAAAAAATTTTTGAAAAAAACACGATTAAAGATAATAAACAATGGAGAACGTACCATAGATTCGCATAGCTTTAGCAGATGTTAAATTAATAGCTTGTATGCAAAGGTTGAATTTTACAGATTTAACAAATTTTTGAAAAAAACACGATTAAAGCTACTAAACAATGCAGAACTTACCATAGATTCGCATAGCTTTAGCAGATGTTAAATTAATAGCTTGTATACAAAGGTTGAAGTTTATGGATTTAACAAATTTTATAAAAAAACACGATTAAAGATACTAAACAATGGAGAACGTACCATAGATTCGCATAGCTTTAGCAGATGTTAAATTAATAGCTTGTATACAAAGGTTGAAGTTTACGGATTTAACAAACTTTTGAAAAAAACCCGAATAAAGATACTAAACAATGGATAACGTACCATAGATTCGCATAGCTTTAGCAGATGTTAAATTAATAGCTTGTATACAAAGGTTGAAGTTTACGGGTTTAACAAATTTTTGAAAAAAACAGGATTATGCATACTAAACAATGCAGAACTTACCATAGATTCGCATAGCTTTAGCAGATGTTAAATTAATAGCTTGTATACAAAGGTTGAAGTTTACGGGTTTAATAATATTTTGAAAAAACACGATTAAAGATACTAAACAATGCAGAACTTACTATAGATTCGCATAGCTTTAGCAGCTGTTAAATTAATAGCTTGTATACAAAGGTTGAAGTTTACGGATTTAACAAATTTTTTGAAGAAACACGATTATAGATACTAAACAATGCAGAACGTGCCATAGATTCGCATAGCTCTAGCAGATGTTAAATTAATAGCTTGTATGCAAAGGTTGAATTTTACTGATTTAACAAATTTTTGAAAAAAACACGATTAAAGATACTAAACAATGGATAACGTACCATAGATTCGCATAGCTTTAGCAGATGTTAAATTATTAACTTGTATACAAAGGTTGAAGTTTACGGGTTTAACAAATTTTTGAAAAAAACACGATTAAAGATACTAAACAATGCAGAACTTACCATAGATTCGCATAGCTTTAGCAGATGTTAAATTAATAGCTTGTATACAAAGGTTGAAGTTTACGGGTTTAACAAATTTTTGAAAAAAACACGATTAAAGATACTAAACAATGGAGAACGTACCATAGATTCGCATAGCTTTAGCAGATGTTAAATTAATAGCTTGTATACAAAGGTTGACGTTTACGGATTTAACAAATTTTTGAAAAAAACACGATTAAAGATACTAAACAATGCAGAACTTACCATAGATTCGCATAGTTTTAGCAGATGTTGAATTAATAGCTTGTATACAAAGGTTGAAGTTTACAGATGTAACAAATTTTTGAAGAAAACACGATTAAAGATACTATACAATGCTGAACTTACCAAAGATTCGCATAGCTCTAGCAAATGTTAAATTAATAGCTTGTATGCAAAGGTTGAATTTTACAGATTTAACAAATTTTTGAAAAAAAAACACGATTAAAGATACTAAACAATGCAGAACTTACCATAGATTCGCATAGCTTTAGCAGATGTTAAGTTAATAGCTTGTATACAAAGGTTGAAGTTTACAGATTTAAAAAATTTTTGAAAAAAACACGATTAAAGATAATAAACAATGGAGAACGTACCATAGATTCGCATAGCTTTAGCAGATGTTAAATTAATAGCTTGTATGCAAAGGTTGAATTTTACAGATTTAACAAATTTTTGAAAAAAACACGATTAAAGCTACTAAACAATGCAGAACTTACCATAGATTCGCATAGCTTTAGCAGATGTTAAATTAATAGCTTGTATACAAAGGTTGAAGTTTATGGATTTAACAAATTTTATAAAAAAACACGATTAAAGATACTAAACAATGGAGAACGTACCATAGATTCGCATAGCTTTAGCAGATGTTAAATTAATAGCTTGTATACAAAGGTTGAAGTTTACGGATTTAACAAACTTTTGAAAAAAACCCGAATAAAGATACTAAACAATGGATAACGTACCATAGATTCGCATAGCTTTAGCAGATGTTAAATTAATAGCTTGTATACAAAGGTTGAAGTTTACGGGTTTAACAAATTTTTGAAAAAAACAGGATTATGCATACTAAACAATGCAGAACTTACCATAGATTCGCATAGCTTTAGCAGATGTTAAATTAATAGCTTGTATACAAAGGTTGAAGTTTACGGGTTTAATAATATTTTGAAAAAACACGATTAAAGATACTAAACAATGCAGAACTTACTATAGATTCGCATAGCTTTAGCAGCTGTTAAATTAATAGCTTGTATACAAAGGTTGAAGTTTACGGATTTAACAAATTTTTTGAAGAAACACGATTATAGATACTAAACAATGCAGAACGTGCCATAGATTCGCATAGCTTTAGCAGATGTTAAATTAATAGCTTGTATACAAAGGTTGAAGTTTAAATATTTAACAAATTTTTGAAAAAAACACGATTAAAGATACTATACAATGCAGAACTTGCCATAGATTCGCATAGCTCTAGCAGATGTTAAATTAATAGCTTGTATGCAAAGGTTGAATTTTACTGATTTAACAAATTTTTGAAAAAAACACGATTAAAGATACTAAACAATGGATAACGTACCATAGATTCGCATAGCTTTAGCAGATGTTAAATTATTAACTTGTATACAAAGGTTGAAGTTTACGGGTTTAACAAATTTTTGAAAAAAACACGATTAAAGATACTAAACAATGCAGAACTTACCATAGATTCGCATAGCTTTAGCAGATGTTAAATTAATAGCTTGTATACAAAGGTTGAAGTTTACGGGTTTAACAAATTTTTGAAAAAAACACGATTAAAGATACTAAACAATGGAGAACGTACCATAGATTCGCATAGCTTTAGCAGATGTTAAATTAATAGCTTGTATACAAAGGTTGACGTTTACGGATTTAACAAATTTTTGAAAAAAACACGATTAAAAATACTAAACAATGGAGAACGTACCATAGATTCGCATAGCTTTTACAGATGTTAAATTAATAGCTTGTATTCAAAGGTTGAAGTTTACAGATTTAACAAATTTTTGAAAAAAACACGATTAACGATACTATACAATGCAGAACTTTCCATAGATTCGCATAGCTCTAGCAGATGTTAAATTAATATCTTTTATGCAAAGTTTGAATTTTACAGATTTAACAAATTTTTGAAAAAAACACGATTAAAGATACTAAACAATGGATAACGTACCATAGATTCGCATAGCTTTAGCAGATGTTAAATTAATAGCTTGTATACAAAGGTTGAAGTTTACGGATTTAACAAATTTTTGAAAAAAACACGATTAAACATACTAAACAATGCAGAACTTACCATAGATTCGCATAGCTTTAGCAGATGTTAAATTAATAGCTTGTATGCAAAGGTTGAAGTTTACGGGTTTAAAAATGTTTTGAAAAAACACGATTAAAGATACTAAACAATGCAGAACCTACTATAGATTCGCATAGCTTTAGCAGCTGTTAAATTAATAGCTTGTATACAAAGTTTGAAGTTTACGGATTTAACAAATTTTTGAAAAAAACAAGAATAAAGATACTAAACAATGCAGAACCTACTATAGATTCGCATAGCTTTAGCAGCTGTTAAATTAATAGCTTGTATACAAAGTTTGAAGTTTACGGATTTAACAAATTTTTGAAAAAAACAAGATTAAAGATACTAAACAATGCAGAACTTACCATGGATTCGCATAGCTTTAGCAGATGTTGAATTAATAGCTTGTATACAAAGGTTGAAGTTTACAGATGTAACAAATTTTTGAAAAAAACACGATTAAAGATACTATACAATGCAGAACTTACCATAGATTCGCATAGCTTTAGCAGATGTTAAATTAATAGCTTGTATACAAAGGTTGAAGTTTACAGGTTTAATAATATTTTGAAAAAACACGATTAAAGATACTAAACAATGCAGAACTTACTATAGATTCGCATAGCTTTAGCAGCTGTTAAATTAATAGCTTGTATACAAAGGTTGAAGTTTACGGATTTAACAAATTTTTTGAAGAAACACGATTATAGATACTAAACAATGCAGAACGTGCCATAGATTCGCATAGCTTTAGCAGATGTTAAATTAATAGCTTGTATACAAAGGCTGAAGTTTACGGATTTAACAAAATTTTGAAAAAAATACGATTAAAGATACTAAACAATGCAGAACTTACCATAGATTCGCATAGCTTTAGCAGATGTTAAATTAATAGCTTGTATACAAAGGTTGAAGTTTACGGATTTATCAAATTTTTGAAAAAAACACGATTAAAGCTACTAAACAATGCAGAACTTACCATAGATTCGCATAGCTTTAGCAGATGTTAAATTAATAGCTTGTATACAAAGGTTGAAATTTACATATTTAACAAATTTTTGAAAAAAACACGATTAAAGATACTATACAATGCAGAACTTGCCATAGATTCGCATAGCTCTAGCAGATGTTAAATTAATAGCTTGTATGCAAAGGTTGAATTTTACTGATTTAACAATTTTTTGAAAAAAACACGATTAAAGATACTAAACAATGGATAACGTACCATAGATTCGCATAGCTTTAGCAGATGTTAAATTATTAACTTGTATACAAAGGTGCAGTTTACGGGTTTAACAAAATTTTGAAGAAAACACGATTTAAGATACTAAACAATGCAGAACTTACCATAGATTCGCATAGCTTTAGCAGATGTTAGATTAGTAGATTGTATACAAAGGTTGAAGTTTACGGATTTAACAAATTTTTGAAAAAAAAACGATTAAAGATAATAAACAATGGAGAACGTACCATAGATTCGCATAGCTTTAGCAGATGTTAAATTAATAGCTTGTATACAAAGGTTGCAGTTTACGGGTTTAACAAATTTTTGAAAAAATCACGATTTAAGATACTAAACAATGCAGAACTTACCATAGATTCGCATAGTTTTAGCAGATGTTGAATTAATAGCTTGTATACAAAGGTTGAAGTTTACAGATGTAACAAATTTTTGAAAAAAACACGATTAAAGATACTATACAATGCAGAACTTACCATAGATTCGCATAGCTCTAGCAAATGTTAAATTAATAGCTTGTATGCAAAGGTTGAATTTTACAGATTTAACAAATTTTTGAAAAAAAAACACGATTAAAGATACTAAACAATGCAGAACTTACCATAGATTCGCATAGCTTTAGCAGATGTTAAGTTAATAGCTTGTATACAAAGGTTGAAGTTTACAGATTTAACAAATTTTTGAAAAAAACACGATTAAAGATAATAAACAATGGAGAACGTACCATAGATTCGCATAGCTTTAGCAGATGTTAAATTAATAGCTTGTATGCAAAGGTTGAATTTTACAGATTTAACAAATTTTTGAAAAAAACACGATTAAAGCTACTAAACAATGGAGAACGTACCATAGATTCGCATAGCTTTAGCAGATGTTAAATTAATAGCTTGTATACAAAGGTTGAAGTTTACGGATTTAACAAACTTTTGAAAAAAACCCGAATAAAGATACTAAACAATGGATAACGTACCATAGATTCGCATAGCTTTAGCAGATGTTAAATTAATAGCTTGTATACAAAGGTTGAAGTTTACGGGTTTAACAAATTTTTGAAAAAAACAGGATTAAGCATACTAAACAATGCAGAACTTACCATAGATTCGCATAGCTTTAGCAGATGTTAAATTAATAGCTTGTATACAAAGGTTGAAGTTTACGGGTTTAATAATATTTTGAAAAAACACGATTAAAGATACTAAACAATGCAGAACTTACTATAGATTCGCATAGCTTTAGCAGCTGTTAAATTAATAGCTTGTATACAAAGGTTGAAGTTTACGGATTTAACAAATTTTTTGAAGAAACACGATTATAGATACTAAACAATGCAGAACGTGCCATAGATTCGCATAGCTTTAGCAGATGTTAAATTAATAGCTTGTATACAAAGGTTGAAGTTTACGGATTTACCAAAATTTTGAAAAAAATACGATTAAAGATACTAAACAATGCAGAACTTACCATAGATTCGCATAGCTTTAGCAGATGTTAAATTAATAGCTTGTATACAAAGGTTGAAGTTTACGGATTAATCAAATTTTTGAAAAAAACACGATTAAAGCTACTAAACAATGCAGAACTTACCATAGATTCGCATAGCTTTAGCAGATGGTAAATTAATAGCTTGTATACAAAGGTGAAGTTTACATATTTAACAAATTTTTGAAAAAAACACGATGAAAGATACTATACAATGCAGAACTTGCCATAGATTCGCATAGCTCTAGCAGATGTTAAATTAATAGCTTGTATGCAAAGGTTGAATTTTACTGATTTAACAAATTTTTGAAAAAAACACGATTAAAGATACTAAACAATGGATAACGTACCATAGATTCGCATAGCTTTAGCAGATGTTAAATTATTAACTTGTATACAAAGGTTGAAGTTTACGGGTTTAACAAATTTTTGAAAAAAACACGATTAAAGACACTAAACAATGCAGAACTTACCATAGATTCGCATAGCTTTAGCAGATGATAAATTAATAGCTTGTATACAAAGGTTGAAGTTTACGGGTTTAACAAATTTTTGAAAAAAACACGATTAAAGATACTAAACAATGGAGAACGTACCATAGATTCGCATAGCTTTAGCAGATGTTAAATTAATAGCTTGTATACAAAGGTTGACGTTTACGGATTTAACAAATTTTTGAAAAAAACACGATTAAAGATACTAAACAATGCAGAACTTACCATAGATTCGCATAGTTTTAGCAGATGTTGAATTAATAGCTTGTATACAAAGGTTGAAGTTTACAGATGTAACAAATTTTTGAAAAAAACACGATTAAAGATACTATACAATGCAGAACTTACCATAGATTCGCATAGCTCTAGCAAATGTTAAATTAATAGCTTGTATGCAAAGGTTGAATTTTACAGATTTAACAAATTTTTGAAAAAAAAACACGATTAAAGATACTAAACAATGCAGAACTTACCATAGATTCGCATAGCTTTAGCAGATGTTAAATTAATAGCTTGTATACAAAGGTTGAAGTTTATGGATTTAACAAATTTTATAAAAAAACACGATTAAAGATACTAAACAATGGAGAACGTACCATAGATTCGCATAGCTTTAGCAGATGTTAAATTAATAGCTTGTATACAAAGGTTGAAGTTTACGGATTTAACAAACTTTTGAAAAAAAACCCGAATAAAGATACTAAACAATGGATAACGTACCATAGATTCGCATAGCTTTAGCAGATGTTAAATTAATAGCTTGTATACAAAGGTTGAAGTTTACGGGTTTAACAAATTTTTGAAAAAAACAGGATTATGCATACTAAACAATGCAGAACTTACCATAGATTCGCATAGCTTTAGCAGATGTTAAATTAATAGCTTGTATACAAAGGTTGAAGTTTACGGGTTTAATAATATTTTGAAAAAACACGATTAAAGATACTAAACAATGCAGAACTTACTATAGATTCGCATAGCTTTAGCAGCTGTTAAATTAATAGCTTGTATACAAAGGTTGAAGTTTACGGATTTAACAAAATTTTTGAAGAAACACGATTATAGATACTAAACAATGCAGAACGTGCCATAGATTCGCATAGCTTTAGCAGATGTTAAATTAATAGCTTGTATACAAAGGTTGAAGTTTACGGATTTAACAAAATTTTGAAAAAAATACGATTAAAGATACTAAACAATGCAGAACTTACCATAGATTCGCATAGCTTTAGCAGATGTTAAATTAATAGCTTGTATACAAAGGTTGAAGTTTACGGATTTATCAAATTTTTGAAAAAAACACGATTAAAGCTACTAAACAATGCAGAACTTACCATAGATTCGCATAGCTTTAGCAGATGGTAAATTAATAGCTTGTATACAAAGGTTGAAGTTTAAATATTTAACAAATTTTTGAAAAAAACACGATTAAAGATACTATACAATGCAGAACTTGCCATAGATTCGCATAGCTCTAGCAGATGTTAAATTAATAGCTTGTATGCAAAGGTTGAATTTTACTGATTTAACAAATTTTTGAAAAAAACACGATTAAAGATACTAAACAATGGATAACGTACCATAGATTCGCATAGCTTTAGCAGATGTTAAATTATTAACTTGTATACAAAGGTTGAAGTTTACGGGTTTAACAAATTTTTGAAAAAAACACGATTAAAGATACTAAACAATGCAGAACTTACCATAGATTCGCATAGCTTTAGCAGATGTTAAATTAATAGCTTGTATACAAAGGTTGAAGTTTACGGGTTTAACAAATTTTTGAAAAAAACACGATTAAAGATACTAAACAATGGAGAACGTACCATAGATTCGCATAGCTTTAGCAGATGTTAAATTAATAGCTTGTATACAAAGGTTGACGTTTACGGATTTAACAAATTTTTGAAAACAACACGATTAAAAATACTAAACAATGGAGAACGTACCATAGATTCGCATAGCTTTTACAGATGTTAAATTAATAGCTTGTATTCAAAGTTTGAAGTTTACAGATTTAACAAATTTTTGAAAAAAACACGATTAACGATACTATACAATGCAGAACTTTCCATAGATTCGCATAGCTCTAGCAGATGTTAAATTAATATCTTTTATGCAAAGTTTGAATTTTACAGATTTAACAAATTTTTGAAAAAAACACGATTAAAGATACTAAACAATGGATAACGTACCATAGATTCGCATAGCTTTAGCAGATGTTAAATTAATAGCTTGTATACAAAGGTTGAAGTTTACGGATTTAACAAATTTTTGAAAAAAACACGATTAAACATACTAAACAATGCAGAACTTACCATAGATTCGCATAGCTTTAGCAGATGTTAAATTAATAGCTTGTATGCAAAGGTTGAAGTTTACAGGTTTAAAAATGTTTTGAAAAAACACGATTAAAGATACTAAACAATGCAGAACCTACTATATATTCGCATAGCTTTAGCAGCTGTTAAATTAATAGCTTGTATACAAAGTTTGAAGTTTACGGATTTAACAAATTTTTGAAAAAAACAAGATTAAAGATACTAAACAATGCAGAACTTACCATGGATTCGCATAGCTTTAGCAGATGTTAAATTAATAGCTTGTATACAAAGGTTGAAGTTTACAGATTTAACAAATTTTTGAAAAAAACACGATTAAAGATACTATACAATGGATAACGTAAAATAGAATCGCTTAGCTTTAGCAGCTGTTAAATTAATAACTTGTATACAAAGGTGCAGTTTACGGGTTTAACAAAATTTTGAAGAAAACCCGATTTAAGATACTAAACAATGCTAAACTTACCATAGATTCGCATAGTTTTAGCAGATGTTAAATTAATAGCTTGTATACAAAGGTTGAAGTTTACGGATGTAACAAATTTTTGAAAAAAACACGATTAAAGATACTATACAATGCAGAATTTACCATAGATTCTCATAGCTCTAGCAGATGTTAAATTAATAGCTTGTATGCAAAGGTTGAAGTTTACGGGTTTAACAAATTTTTTGAAAAAGCACGATTATAGATACTAAACAATGCAGAACGTGCCATAGATTCGCATAGCTTTAGCAGATGTTAAATAAATAGCTTGTATACAAAGGTTGAAGTTTACGGATTTAACAAATTTTTGAAAAAAAACAGGATTAAAGATACTAAACAATGCAGAACTTACCATAGATTCGCATAGCTTTAGCAGACGTTAAATTAATAGCTTGTATACAAAGGTTGAAGTTTACGGATTTAACAAATTTTTGAAAAAAACACGATTAAAGCTACTAAACAATGCAGAACTTACCATAGATTCGCATAGCTTTAGCAGATGTTAGATTAGTAGATTGTATACAAAGGTTGAAGTTTACGGATTTAACAAATTTTTGAAAAAAACACGATTAAAGATAATAAACAATGGAGAACGTACCATAGATTCGCATAGCTTTAGCAGATGTTAAATTAATAGCTTGTATACAAAGGTTGCAGTTTACGGGTTTAACAAATTTTTGAAGAAAACACGATTTAAGATACTAAACAATGCAGAACTTACCATAGATTCGCATAGTTTTAGCAGATGTTGAATTAATAGCTTGTATACAAAGGTTGAAGTTTACAGATGTAACAAATTTTTGAAAAAAACACGATTAAAGATACTATACAATGCAGAACTTACCATAGATTCGCATAGCTCTAGCAGATGTTAAATTAATAGCTTGTATGCAAAGGTTGAATTTTACAGATTTAACAAATTTTTGAAGAAAAAACACGATTAAAGATACTAAACAATGCAGAACTTACCATAGATTCGCATAGCTTTAGCAGATGTTAAGTTAATAGCTTGTATACAAAGGTTGAAGTTTACAGATTTAACAAATTTTTGAAAAAAACACGATTAAAGATACTAAACAACGCAGAACGTACCATAGATTCACATAGTTTTAGCAGATGTTAAATTAATAGCTTGTATACAAAGGTTGAAGTTTACAGATTAAACAAATTTTTTGAAAAAACACGATTAAAGATACTAAACAATGCAGAACTTGCCATAGATTCGCATAGCTTTAGCAGCTGTTAAATTAATAGCTTGTATGCAAAGGTTGAATTTTACAGATTTAACAAATTTTTGAAAAAAACACGATTAAAGCTACTAAACAATGCAGATCTTACCATAGATTCGCATAGCTTTAGCAGATGTTAAATTAATAGCTTGTATACAAAGGTTGAAGTTTATGGATTTAACAAATTTTATAAAAAACACGATTAAAGATACTAAACAATGGAGAACGTACCATAGATTCGCATAGCTTTAGCAGATGTTAAATTAATAGCTTGTATACAAAGGTTGAAGTTTACGGATTTAACAAACTTTTGAAAAAAACACGATTAAAGATACTAAACAATGGATAACGTACCATAGATTCGCATAGCTTTAGCAGATGTTAAATTAATAGCTTGTATACAAAGGTTGAAGTTTACGGATTTAACAAACTTTTGAAAAATACACGGTTAAAGATACTAACAATGGATAACGTACCATAGATTCGCATAGCTTTAGCAGATGTTAAATTAATAGCTTGTATACAAAGGTTGAAGTTTACGGATTTAACAAATTTTTGAAAAAAACACGATTAAAGATACTAAACAATGGATAACGTACCATAGATTCGCATAGCTTTAGCAGATGTTAAATTAATAGCTTGTATACAAAGGTTGAAGTTTACAGATTTAACAAATTTTTGAAAAAAACACGATTAAAGATACTATACAATGCAGAACTTACCATAGATTCGCATAGCTCTAGCAGATGTTAAATTAATAGCTTGTATGCAAAGGTTGAATTTTACAGATTTAACAAATTTTTGAAAAAAACACGATTAAAGATACTAAACAATGGATAACGTACCATAGATTCGCATAGCTTTAGCAGATGTTAAATTAATAGCTTGTATACAAAGGTTGAAGTTTACGGGTTTAACAAATTTTTGAAAAAACACGATTTAAGATGATAAACAATGCAGAACTTACCATAGATTCGCATAGTTTTAGCAGATGTTAAATTAATAGCTTGTATACAAAGGTTGAAGTTTACGGATTTAACAAATTTTTGAAAAAAACAGGATTAAGCATACTAAACAATGCAGAACTTACCATAGATTCGCATAGCTTTAGCAGATGTTAAATTAATAGCTTGTATACAAAGGTTGAAGTTTACGGATTTATCAAATTTTTGAAAAAAACACGATTAAAGATACTAAACAATGCAGAACTTACCATAGATTCGCATAGCTTTAGCAGATGTTAAATTAATAGCTAATATACAAAGGTTGAAGTTTACGGATTTATCAAATTTTTGAAAAAAACACGATTAAAGCTACTAAACAATGCTGAACTTACTATAGATTCGCATAGCTTTAGCAGCTTTTAAATTAATAGCTTGTATACAAAGTTTGAAGTTTACGGATTTAACAAATTTTTTGAAAAAACACGATTATAGATACTAAACAATGCAGAACGTGACATAGATTCGCATAGCTTTAGCAGCTGTTAAATTAATAGCTTGTATACAAAGGTTGAAGTTTACGGATTTAACAAAATTTTGAAAAAAACACGATTAAAGATACTAAACAATGCAGAACTTACCATAGATTCGCATAGCTTTAGCAGATGTTAAATTAATAGCTTATATACAAAGGTTGAAGTTTACGGATTTATCAAATTTTTGAAAAAAACACGATTATAGCTACTAAACAATGCAGAACTTACCATAGATTCGCATAGCTTTAGCAGATGTTAAATTAATAGCTTGTATACAAAGGTTGAAGTTTACATATTTAACAAATTTTTGAAAAAAACACGATTAAAGATACTATACAATGCAGAACTTACCAAAAATTCGCATAGCTCTAGCAGATGTTAAATTAATAGCTTGTATGCAAAGGTTGAATTTTACGGATTTAACAAATTTTTGAAAAAAACACGATTAAAGATACTATACAATGCAGAACTTACCATAGATTCGCATAGCTCTAGCTGATGTTAAATTAATAGCTTGTATGCAAAGGTTGAATTTTACTGATTTAACAAATTTTTGAAAAAAACACGATTAAAGATACTAAACAAT
Source organism: Prosapia bicincta (assembly GCA_036971475.1). Taxonomy (NCBI): domain Eukaryota; kingdom Metazoa; phylum Arthropoda; class Insecta; order Hemiptera; family Cercopidae; genus Prosapia; species Prosapia bicincta. The sequence goes on along the minus strand of JBAIZL010000004.1, from coordinate 267,461,777 downwards.
GGATAACGTAACATAGATTCGCATAGCTTTAGCAGATGTTAAATTAATAACTTGTATACAAAGGTTGAAGTTTACGGGTTTAACAAATTTTTGAAAAAAACACGACTAAAGATACTAAACAATGCAGAACTTACCATAGAATCGCATAGCTTTAGCAGATGTTAAATTAATAGCTTGTATACAAAGGTTGAAGTTTACCGGTTTAACAAATTTTTGAAAAAAACACGAATAAAGATACTAAACAATGGATAACGTACCATAGATTCGCATAGCTTTAGCAGATGTTAAATTAATAGCTTGTATACAAAGGTTGAAGTTTACGGATTTAACAAATTTTTGAAAAAAACACGATTAAACATACTAAACAATGCAGAACTTACCATAGATTCGCATAGCTTTAGCAGATGTTAAATTAATAGCTTGTATACAAAGGTTGAAGTTTACGGGTTTAAAAATGTTTTGAAAAAACACGATTAAAGATACTAAACAATGCAGAATTTACCATAGATTCGCATAGCTTTAGCAGCTGTTAAATTAATAGCTTGTATACAAAGCTTGAAGTTTACGGATTTAACAAATTTTTGAAAAAAAACACGATTATAGATACTAAACAATGTAGAACGTGCCATAGATTCGCATAGCTTTAGCAGATGTTAAATTAATAGCTTGTATACAAAGGTTGAAATTTACGGATTTAACAAATTTTTGAAAAAAACAAGATTAAAGATACTAAACAATGCAGAACTTACCATAGATTCGCATAGCTTTAGCAGATGTTAAATTAATAGCTTGTATACAAAGGTTGAAGTTTACGGATTTATCATATTTTTGAAAAAAACACGATTAAAGCTACTAAACAATGCAGAACTTAACATAGATTCGCATAGCTTTAGCAGATGTTAAATTAATGGCTTGTATACAAAGGTTGAAGTCTACATATTTAACAAATTTTTGAAAAAAACACGATTAAAGACACTATACAATGCAGAACTTACCATAGATTCGCATAGCTCTAGCAGATGTTAAATTAATAGCTAGTATGCAAAGGTTGAATTTTACAGATTTAACAAATTTTTGAAAAAAAACACGATTAAAGATGCTCAACAATGCAGAACTTACCATAGATTCGCATAGCTTTAGCAGATGTTAAATTAATAGCTTGTATACAAAGGTTGAAGTTTACGGGTTTAACAAATTTTTTGTAAAAACACGATTATAGATACTAAACAATGCAGAACGTGCCATAGATTCGCATAGCTTTAGCAGATGTTAAATTAATAGCTTGTATACAAAGGTTGAAGTTTACGGATTAACCAAATTTTTGAAAAAAACACGATTAAAGATACTAAGCAATGCAGAACGTACCATAGATTCGCATAGTTTTAGCACATGTTAAATTAATAGCTTGTATACAAAGGTTGAAGTTTACAGATTTAACAAATTTTTTGAAAAAACACAATTAAAGATACTAAACAATGGAGAACGTACCATAGATTCGCATAGCTTTAGCAGATGTTAAATTATTAGCTTGTATACAAAGGTTGAAGTTTACAGATGTAACAAATTTTTGAAAAAAACACGATGAAAGATACTATACAATGCAGAACTTACCATAGATTCGCATAGCTCTAGCAGATGTTAAATTAATAGCTTGTATGCAAAGGTGGAATTTTACAGATTTAACAAATTTTTGAAAAAAAAACACGACTAAAGATACTAAATAATGCAGAACTTACCATAGATTCGCATAGCTTTAGCAGATGTTAAATTAATAGCTTGTATACAAAGGTTGAAGTTTACGGATTTAACAAATTTTTGAAAAAAACACGATTAAAGATACTAAACAATGCAGAACTTACCATAGATTCGCATAGCTTTAGCAGATGTTAAATTAATAGCTAATATACAAAGGTTGAAGTTTACGGATTTATCAAATTTTTGAAAAAAACACGATTAAAGCTACTAAACAATGCAGAACTTACTATAGATTCGCATAGCTTTAGCAGCTTTTAAATTAATAGCTTGTATACAAAGTTTGAAGTTTACGGATTTAACAAATTTTTTGAAAAAACACGATTATAGATACTAAACAATGCAGAACGTGACATAGATTCGCATAGCTTTAGCAGCTGTTAAATTAATAGCTTGTATACAAAGGTTGAAGTTTACGGATTTAACAAAATTTTGAAAAAAACACGATTAAAGATACTAAACAATGCAGAACTTACCATAGATTCGCATAGCTTTAGCAGATGTTAAATTAATAGCTTATATACAAAGGTTGAAGTTTACGGATTTATCAAATTTTTGAAAAAAACACGATTATAGCTACTAAACAATGCAGAACTTACCATAGATTCGCATAGCTTTAGCAGATGTTAAATTAATAGCTTGTATACAAAGGTTGAAGTTTACATATTTAACAAATTTTTGAAAAAAACACGATTAAAGATACTATACAATGCAGAACTTACCAAAAATTCGCATAGCTCTAGCAGATGTTAAATTAATAGCTTGTATGCAAAGGTTGAATTTTACTGATTTAACAAATTTTTGAAAAAAACACGATTAAAGATACTAAACAATGGATAACGTACCATAGATTCGCATAGCTTTAGCAGATGTTAAATTATTAACTTGTATACAAAGGTTGAAGTTTACGGGTTTAACAAATTTTTGAAAAAAACACGATTAAAGATACTAAACAATGCAGAACTTACCATAGATTCGCATAGCTTTAGCAGATGTTAAATTAATAGCTTGTATACAAAGGTTGAAGTTTACGGGTTTAACAAATTTTTGAAAAAAACACGATTAAAGATACTAAACAATGGAGAACGTACCATAGATTCGCATAGCTTTAGCAGATGTTAAATTAATAGCTTGTATACAAAGGTTGAAGTTTACGGATTTAACAAATTTTTGAAAAAAAACACGATTAAAAATACTAAACAATGGAGAACGTACCATAGATTCGCATAGCTTTAACAGATGTTAAATTAATAGCTTGTATACAAAGGTTAAAGTTTACAGATTTAACAAATTTTTGAAAAAAACACGATTAAAGATACTATACAATGCAGAACTTACCATAGATTCGCATAGCTCTAGCAGATGTTAAATTAATAGCTTGTATGCAAAGGTTGAATTTTACAGATTTAACAAATTTTTGAAAAAAACACGATTAAAGATACTAAACAATGGATAACGTACCATTGATTCGCATAGTTTTAGCAGATGTTAAATTAATAGGTTGTATACAAAGGTTGAAGTTTACGGATTTAACAAATTTTTGAAAAAAACAGGATTAAACATACTAAACAATGCAGAACTTACCATAGATTCGCATAGCTTTAGCAGATGTTAAATTAATAGCTTGTATACAAAGGTTTAAGTTTACGGGTTTAATAATGTTTTGAAAAAACACGATTAAAAATACTAAACAATGCAGAACTTGCTATAGATTCGCATAGCTTTAGCAGCTGTTAAATTAATAGCTTATATACAAAGGTTGAAGTTTACGGATTTAACAAATTTTTTGAAAAAACACGATTATAGATACTAAACAATGCAGAACGTGCCATAGATTCGCATAGCTTTAGCAGATGTTAAATTAATAGCTTGTATACAAAGGTTGAAGTTTACGGATTTAACAAAATTTTGAAAAAAACACGATTAAAGATACTAAGCAATGCAGAACTTACCATAGATTCGCATAGCTTTAGCAGATGTTAAATTAATAGCTTGTATACAAAGGTTGAAGTTTACCGGTTTAACAAATTTTTGAAAAAAACACGATTAAAGATACTAAACAATGGATAACGTACCATAGATTCGCATAGCTTTAGCAGATGTTAAATTAATAGCTTGTATACAAAGGTTGAAGTTTACGAATTTAACAAATTTTTGAAAAAAAAACGATTAAACATACTAAACAATGCAGAACTTACCATAGATTCGCATAGCTTTAGTAGATGTTAAATTAATAGCTTGTATACAAAGGTTGAAGTTTACGGGTTTAAAAATGTTTTGAAAAAACACGATTAAAGATACTAAACAATGCAGAATTTACCATAGATTCGCATAGCTTTAGCAGCTGTTAAATTAATAGCTTGTATACAAAGCTTGAAGTTTACGGATTTAACAAATTTTTGAAAAAAAACACGATTATAGATACTAAACAATGTAGAACGTGCCATAGATTCGCATAGCTTTAGCAGATGTTAAATTAATAGCTTGTATACAAAGGTTGAAATTTACGGATTTAACAAATTTTTGAAAAAAACAAGATTAAAGATACTAAACAATGCAGAACTTACCATAGATTCGCATAGCTTTAGCAGATGTTAAATTAATAGCTTGTATACAAAGGTTGAAGTTTACGGATTTATCATATTTTTGAAAAAAACACGATTAAAGCTACTAAACAATGCAGAACTTAACATAGATTCGCATAGCTTTAGCAGATGTTAAATTAATGGCTTGTATACAAAGGTTGAAGTCTACATATTTAACAAATTTTTGAAAAAAACACGATTAAAGACACTATACAATGCAGAACTTACCATAGATTCGCATAGCTCTAGCAGATGTTAAATTAATAGCTAGTATGCAAAGGTTGAATTTTACAGATTTAACAAATTTTTGAAAAAAAACACGATTAAAGATGCTCAACAATGCAGAACTTACCATAGATTCGCATAGCTTTAGCAGATGTTAAATTAATAGCTTGTATACAAAGGTTGAAGTTTACGGGTTTAACAAATTTTTTGTAAAAACACGATTATAGATACTAAACAATGCAGAACGTGCCATAGATTCGCATAGCTTTAGCAGATGTTAAATTAATAGCTTGTATACAAAGGTTGAAGTTTACGGATTAACCAAATTTTTGAAAAAAACACGATTAAAGATACTAAGCAATGCAGAACGTACCATAGATTCGCATAGTTTTAGCACATGTTAAATTAATAGCTTGTATACAAAGGTTGAAGTTTACAGATTTAACAAATTTTTTGAAAAAACACAATTAAAGATACTAAACAATGGAGAACGTACCATAGATTCGCATAGCTTTAGCAGATGTTAAATTATTAGCTTGTATACAAAGGTTGAAGTTTACAGATGTAACAAATTTTTGAAAAAAACACGATGAAAGATACTATACAATGCAGAACTTACCATAGATTCGCATAGCTCTAGCAGATGTTAAATTAATAGCTTGTATGCAAAGGTGGAATTTTACAGATTTAACAAATTTTTGAAAAAAAAACACGACTAAAGATACTAAATAATGCAGAACTTACCATAGATTCGCATAGCTTTAGCAGATGTTAAATTAATAGCTTGTATACAAAGGTTGAAGTTTACGGATTTAACAAATTTTTGAAAAAAACACGATTAAAGATACTAAACAATGCAGAACTTACTATAGATTCGCATAGCTTTAGCAGCTTTTAAATTAATAGCTTGTATACAAAGTTTGAAGTTTACGGATTTAACAAATTTTTTGAAAAAACACGATTATAGATACTAAACAATGCAGAACGTGACATAGATTCGCATAGCTTTAGCAGCTGTTAAATTAATAGCTTGTATACAAAGGTTGAAGTTTACGGATTTAACAAAATTTTGAAAAAAACACGATTAAAGATACTAAACAATGCAGAACTTACCATAGATTCGCATAGCTTTAGCAGATGTTAAATTAATAGCTTATATACAAAGGTTGAAGTTTACGGATTTATCAAATTTTTGAAAAAAACACGATTATAGCTACTAAACAATGCAGAACTTACCATAGATTCGCATAGCTTTAGCAGATGTTAAATTAATAGCTTGTATACAAAGGTTGAAGTTTACATATTTAACAAATTTTTGAAAAAAACACGATTAAAGATACTATACAATGCAGAACTTACCAAAAATTCGCATAGCTCTAGCAGATGTTAAATTAATAGCTTGTATGCAAAGGTTGAATTTTACTGATTTAACAAATTTTTGAAAAAAACACGATTAAAGATACTAAACAATGGATAACGTACCATAGATTCGCATAGCTTTAGCAGATGTTAAATTATTAACTTGTATACAAAGGTTGAAGTTTACGGGTTTAACAAATTTTTGAAAAAAACACGATTAAAGATACTAAACAATGCAGAACTTACCATAGATTCGCATAGCTTTAGCAGATGTTAAATTAATAGCTTGTATACAAAGGTTGAAGTTTACGGGTTTAACAAATTTTTGAAAAAAACACGATTAAAGATACTAAACAATGGAGAACGTACCATAGATTCGCATAGCTTTAGCAGATGTTAAATTAATAGCTTGTATACAAAGGTTGAAGTTTACGGATTTAACAAATTTTTGAAAAAAAACACGATTAAAAATACTAAACAATGGAGAACGTACCATAGATTCGCATAGCTTTAACAGATGTTAAATTAATAGCTTGTATACAAAGGTTAAAGTTTACAGATTTAACAAATTTTTGAAAAAAACACGATTAAAGATACTATACAATGCAGAACTTACCATAGATTCGCATAGCTCTAGCAGATGTTAAATTAATAGCTTGTATGCAAAGGTTGAATTTTACAGATTTAACAAATTTTTGAAAAAAACACGATTAAAGATACTAAACAATGGATAACGTACCATTGATTCGCATAGTTTTAGCAGATGTTAAATTAATAGGTTGTATACAAAGGTTGAAGTTTACGGATTTAACAAATTTTTGAAAAAAACAGGATTAAACATACTAAACAATGCAGAACTTACCATAGATTCGCATAGCTTTAGCAGATGTTAAATTAATAGCTTGTATACAAAGGTTTAAGTTTACGGGTTTAATAATGTTTTGAAAAAACACGATTAAAAATACTAAACAATGCAGAACTTGCTATAGATTCGCATAGCTTTAGCAGCTGTTAAATTAATAGCTTATATACAAAGGTTGAAGTTTACGGATTTAACAAATTTTTTGAAAAAACACGATTATAGATACTAAACAATGCAGAACGTGCCATAGATTCGCATAGCTTTAGCAGATGTTAAATTAATAGCTTGTATACAAAGGTTGAAGTTTACGGATTTAACAAAATTTTGAAAAAAACACGATTAAAGATACTAAGCAATGCAGAACTTACCATAGATTCGCATAGCTTTAGCAGATGTTAAATTAATAGCTTGTATACAAAGGTTGAAGTTTACCGGTTTAACAAATTTTTGAAAAAAACACGATTAAAGATACTAAACAATGGATAACGTACCATAGATTCGCATAGCTTTAGCAGATGTTAAATTAATAGCTTGTATACAAAGGTTGAAGTTTACGAATTTAACAAATTTTTGAAAAAAAAACGATTAAACATACTAAACAATGCAGAACTTACCATAGATTCGCATAGCTTTAGTAGATGTTAAATTAATAGCTTGTATACAAAGGTTGAAGTTTACGGGTTTAAAAATGTTTTGAAAAAACACGATTAAAGATACTAAACAATGCAGAATTTACTATAGATTCGCATAGCTTTAGCAGCTGTTAAATTAATAGCTTGTATACAAAGGTTGAAGTTTACGGATTTAACAAATTTTTGAAAAAACACGATTAAAGCTACTAAACAATGCAGTACTTACCATAGATTCGCATAACTTTAGCAGATGTTAGATTAGTAGATTGTATACAAAGGTTAAAGTTTACGGATTTAACAAATTTTTGAAAAAACACGATTAAAGATACTAAACAATGGAGAACTTACCATAGATTCGTATAGCTTTAGCAGATGGTCAATTAATAGCTTGTATACAAAGGTTGAAGTTTACAGATTTAACAAATTTTTGAAAAAAACACGATTAAAGATACTATACAATGCAGAACTTACCATAGATTCGCATAGCTCTAGCTGATGTTAAATTAATAGCTTGTATGCAAAGGTTGAATTTTACTGATTTAACAAATTTTTGAAAAAAACACGATTAAAGATACTAAACAATGGATAACGTAACATAGATTCGCATAGCTTTAGCAGATGTTAAATTAATAACTTGTATACAAAGGTTGAAGTTTACGGGTTTAACAAATTTTTGAAAAAAACACGACTAAAGATACTAAACAATGCAGAACTTACCATAGAATCGCATAGCTTTAGCAGATGTTAAATTAATAGCTTGTATACAAAGGTTGAAGTTTACCGGTTTAACAAATTTTTGAAAAAAACACGAATAAAGATACTAAACAATGGATAACGTACCATAGATTCGCATAGCTTTAGCAGATGTTAAATTAATAGCTTGTATACAAAGGTTGAAGTTTACGGATTTAACAAATTTTTGAAAAAAACACGATTAAACATACTAAACAATGCAGAACTTACCATAGATTCGCATAGCTTTAGCAGATGTTAAATTAATAGCTTGTATACAAAGGTTGAAGTTTACGGGTTTAAAAATGTTTTGAAAAAACACGATTAAAGATACTAAACAATGCAGAATTTACCATAGATTCGCATAGCTTTAGCAGCTGTTAAATTAATAGCTTGTATACAAAGCTTGAAGTTTACGGATTTAACAAATTTTTGAAAAAAAACACGATTATAGATACTAAACAATGTAGAACGTGCCATAGATTCGCATAGCTTTAGCAGATGTTAAATTAATAGCTTGTATACAAAGGTTGAAATTTACGGATTTAACAAATTTTTGAAAAAAACAAGATTAAAGATACTAAACAATGCAGAACTTACCATAGATTCGCATAGCTTTAGCAGATGTTAAATTAATAGCTTGTATACAAAGGTTGAAGTTTACGGATTTATCATATTTTTGAAAAAAACACGATTAAAGCTACTAAACAATGCAGAACTTAACATAGATTCGCATAGCTTTAGCAGATGTTAAATTAATGGCTTGTATACAAAGGTTGAAGTCTACATATTTAACAAATTTTTGAAAAAAACACGATTAAAGACACTATACAATGCAGAACTTACCATAGATTCGCATAGCTCTAGCAGATGTTAAATTAATAGCTAGTATGCAAAGGTTGAATTTTACAGATTTAACAAATTTTTGAAAAAAAACACGATTAAAGATGCTCAACAATGCAGAACTTACCATAGATTCGCATAGCTTTAGCAGATGTTAAATTAATAGCTTGTATACAAAGGTTGAAGTTTACGGGTTTAACAAATTTTTTGTAAAAACACGATTATAGATACTAAACAATGCAGAACGTGCCATAGATTCGCATAGCTTTAGCAGATGTTAAATTAATAGCTTGTATACAAAGGTTGAAGTTTACGGATTAACCAAATTTTTGAAAAAAACACGATTAAAGATACTAAGCAATGCAGAACGTACCATAGATTCGCATAGTTTTAGCACATGTTAAATTAATAGCTTGTATACAAAGGTTGAAGTTTACAGATTTAACAAATTTTTTGAAAAAACACAATTAAAGATACTAAACAATGGAGAACGTACCATAGATTCGCATAGCTTTAGCAGATGTTAAATTATTAGCTTGTATACAAAGGTTGAAGTTTACAGATGTAACAAATTTTTGAAAAAAACACGATGAAAGATACTATACAATGCAGAACTTACCATAGATTCGCATAGCTCTAGCAGATGTTAAATTAATAGCTTGTATGCAAAGGTGGAATTTTACAGATTTAACAAATTTTTGAAAAAAAAACACGACTAAAGATACTAAATAATGCAGAACTTACCATAGATTCGCATAGCTTTAGCAGATGTTAAATTAATAGCTTGTATACAAAGGTTGAAGTTTACGGATTTAACAAATTTTTGAAAAAAACACGATTAAAGATACTAAACAATGCAGAACTTACCATAGATTCGCATAGCTTTAGCAGATGTTAAATTAATAGCTTGTATACAAAGGTTGAAGTTTACGGATTTAACAAATTTTTGAAAAAAACACGATTAAAGCTACTAAACAATGCAGTACTTACCATAGATTCGCATAGCTTAAGCAGATGTTAGATTAGTAGATTGTATACAAAGGTTAAAGTTTACGGATTTAACAAATTTTTGAAAAAAACACGATTAAAGATACTAAACAATGGAGAACTTACCATAGATTCGCATAGCTTTAGCAGATGTTAAATTAATAGCTTGTATACAAAGGTTGAAGTTTACGGATTTAACAAATTTTTGAAAAAAACACGATTAAAGATACTAAACAATGGATAACGTACCATAGATTCGCATAGCTTTAGCAGATGTTAAATTAATAGCTTGTATACAAAGGTTGAAGTTTACAGATTTAACAAATTTTTGAAAAAAACACGATTAAAGATACTATACAATGCAGAACTTACCATAGATTCGCATAGCTCTAGTAGATGTTAAATTAATAGCTTGTATGCAAAGGTTGAATTTTACTGATTTAACAAATTTTTGAAAAAAACACGATTAAAGATACTAAACAATGGATAACGTACCATAGATTCGCATAGCTTTAGCAGATGTTAAATTAATAACTTGTATACAAAGGTTGAAGTTTACGGATTTAACAAATTTTTGAAAAAAACACGATTAAACATACTAAACAATGCAGAACTAACCATAGATTCGCATAGCTTTAGCAGATGTTAAATTAATAGCTTGTATACAAAGGTTGAAGATTACGGGTTTAAAAATGTTTTGAAAAAACACGATTAAAGATACTAAACAATGCAGAATTTACTATAGATTCGCATAGCTTTAGCAGCTGTTAAATTAATAGCTTGTATACAAAGGTTGAAGTTTACGGATTTAACAAATTTTTGAAAAAAAACACGATTATAGATACTAAACAATGTAGAACGTGCCATAGATTCGCATAGCTTTAGCAGATGTTAAATTAATAGCTTGTATACAAAGGTTGAATTTTACAGATTTAACAAATTTTTGAAAAAAACACGATTAAAGATACTAAACAATGGATAACGTACCATATATTCGCATAGCTTTAGCAGATGGTCAATTAATAGCTTTTATTCAAAGGTTGAAGTTTACGGGTTTAACAAATTATTGAAAAAAACACGATTTAAGATACTAAACAATGCAGAACTTACCATAGATTCGCATAGTTTTAGCAGATGTTAAATTAATAGCTTGTATACAAAGGTTGAAGTTTACGGATTTAACAAATTTTTGAAAAAAACAGGATTAAACATACTAAACAATGCAGAACTTACCATAGATTCGCATAGCTTTAGTAGATGTTAAATTAATAGCTTGTATACAAAGGTTGAAGTTTACGGGTTTAAAAATGTTTTGAAAAAACACGATTTAAGATACTAAACAATGCAGAACTTACCATAGATTCGCATAGTTTTAGCAGATGTTAAATTAATAGCTTGTATACAAAGGTTGAAGTTTACGGATTTAACAAATTTTTGAAAAAAACAGGATTAAACATACTAAACAATGCAGAACTTACCATAGATTCGCATAGCTTTAGCAGATGTTAAATTAATAGCTTGTATACAAAGGTTGAAGTTTACGGGTTTAATAATGTTTTGAAAAAACACGATTAAAGATACTAAACAATGCAGAACTTACTATAGATTCGCATAGCTTTAGCAGCTGTTAAATTAATAGCTTGTATACAAAGCTTGAAGTTTACGGATTTAACAAATTTTTGAAAAAAAACACGATTATAGATACTAAACAATGTAGAACGTGCCATAGATTCGCATAGCTTTAGCAGATGTTAAATTAATAGCTTGTATACAAAGGTTGAAATTTACGGATTTATCAAATTTTTGAAAAAAACAAGATTAAAGATACTAAACAATGCAGAACTTACCATAGATTCGCATAGCTTTAGCAGATGTTAAATTAATAGCTTGTATACAAAGGTTGAAGTTTACGGATTTATCATATTTTTGAAAAAAACACGATTAAAGCTACTAAACAATGCAGAACTTAACATAGATTCGCATAGCTTTAGCAGATGTTAAATTAATGGCTTGTATACAAAGGTTGAAGTCTACATATTTAACAAATTTTTGAAAAAAACACGATTAAAGACACTATACAATGCAGAACTTACCATAGATTCGCATAGCTCTAGCAGATGTTAAATTAATAGCTAGTATGCAAAGGTTGAATTTTACAGATTTAACAAATTTTTGAAAAAAAACACGATTAAAGATGCTCAACAATGCAGAACTTACCATAGATTCGCATAGCTTTAGCAGATGTTAAATTAATAGCTTGTATACAAAGGTTGAAGTTTACGGGTTTAACAAATTTTTTGTAAAAACACGATTATAGATACTAAACAATGCAGAACGTGCCATAGATTCGCATAGCTTTAGCAGATGTTAAATTAATAGCTTGTATACAAAGGTTGAAGTTTACGGATTAACCAAATTTTTGAAAAAAACACGATTAAAGATACTAAGCAATGCAGAACGTACCATAGATTCGCATAGTTTTAGCACATGTTAAATTAATAGCTTGTATACAAAGGTTGAAGTTTACAGATTTAACAAATTTTTTGAAAAAACACAATTAAAGATACTAAACAATGGAGAACGTACCATAGATTCGCATAGCTTTAGCAGATGTTAAATTATTAGCTTGTATACAAAGGTTGAAGTTTACAGATGTAACAAATTTTTGAAAAAAACACGATGAAAGATACTATACAATGCAGAACTTACCATAGATTCGCATAGCTCTAGCAGATGTTAAATTAATAGCTTGTATGCAAAGGTGGAATTTTACAGATTTAACAAATTTTTGAAAAAAAAACACGACTAAAGATACTAAATAATGCAGAACTTACCATAGATTCGCATAGCTTTAGCAGATGTTAAATTAATAGCTTGTATACAAAGGTTGAAGTTTACGGATTTAACAAATTTTTGAAAAAAACACGATTAAAGATACTAAACAATGCAGAACTTACCATAGATTCGCATAGCTTTAGCAGATGTTAAATTAATAGCTAATATACAAAGGTTGAAGTTTACGGATTTATCAAATTTTTGAAAAAAACACGATTAAAGCTACTAAACAATGCAGAACTTACTATAGATTCGCATAGCTTTAGCAGCTTTTAAATTAATAGCTTGTATACAAAGTTTGAAGTTTACGGATTTAACAAATTTTTTGAAAAAACACGATTATAGATACTAAACAATGCAGAACGTGACATAGATTCGCATAGCTTTAGCAGCTGTTAAATTAATAGCTTGTATACAAAGGTTGAAGTTTACGGATTTAACAAAATTTTGAAAAAAACACGATTAAAGATACTAAACAATGCAGAACTTACCATAGATTCGCATAGCTTTAGCAGATGTTAAATTAATAGCTTATATACAAAGGTTGAAGTTTACGGATTTATCAAATTTTTGAAAAAAACACGATTATAGCTACTAAACAATGCAGAACTTACCATAGATTCGCATAGCTTTAGCAGATGTTAAATTAATAGCTTGTATACAAAGGTTTAAGTTTACATATTTAACAAATTTTTGAAAAAAACACGATTAAAGATACTATACAATGCAGAACTTACCAAAAATTCGCATAGCTCTAGCAGATGTTAAATTAATAGCTTGTATGCAAAGGTTGAATTTTACTGATTTAACAAATTTTTGAAAAAAACACGATTAAAGATACTAAACAATGGATAACGTACCATAGATTCGCATAGCTTTAGCAGATGTTAAATTATTAACTTGTATACAAAGGTTGAAGTTTACGGGTTTAACAAATTTTTGAAAAAAACACGATTAAAGATACTAAACAATGCAGAACTTACCATAGATTCGCATAGCTTTAGCAGATGTTAAATTAATAGCTTGTATACAAAGGTTGAAGTTTACGGGTTTAACAAATTTTTGAAAAAAACACGATTAAAGATACTAAACAATGGAGAACGTACCATAGATTCGCATAGCTTTAGCAGATGTTAAATTAATAGCTTGTATACAAAGGTTGAAGTTTACGGATTTAACAAATTTTTGAAAAAAAACACGATTAAAAATACTAAACAATGGAGAACGTACCATAGATTCGCATAGCTTTAACAGATGTTAAATTAATAGCTTGTATACAAAGGTTAAAGTTTACAGATTTAACAAATTTTTGAAAAAAACACGATTAAAGATACTATACAATGCAGAACTTACCATAGATTCGCATAGCTCTAGCAGATGTTAAATTAATAGCTTGTATGCAAAGGTTGAATTTTACAGATTTAACAAATTTTTGAAAAAAACACGATTAAAGATACTAAACAATGGATAACGTACCATTGATTCGCATAGTTTTAGCAGATGTTAAATTAATAGGTTGTATACAAAGGTTGAAGTTTACGGATTTAACAAATTTTTGAAAAAAACAGGATTAAACATACTAAACAATGCAGAACTTACCATAGATTCGCATAGCTTTAGCAGATGTTAAATTAATAGCTTGTATACAAAGGTTTAAGTTTACGGGTTTAATAATGTTTTGAAAAAACACGATTAAAAATACTAAACAATGCAGAACTTGCTATAGATTCGCATAGCTTTAGCAGCTGTTAAATTAATAGCTTATATACAAAGGTTGAAGTTTACGGATTTAACAAATTTTTTGAAAAAACACGATTATAGATACTAAACAATGCAGAACGTGCAATAGATTCGCATAGCTTTAGCAGATGTTAAATTAATAGCTTGTATACAAAGGTTGAAGTTTACGGATTTAACAAAATTTTGAAAAAAACACGATTAAAGATACTAAGCAATGCAGAACTTACCATAGATTCGCATAGCTTTAGCAGATGTTAAATTAATAGCTTGTATACAAAGGTTGAAGTTTACCGGTTTAACAAATTTTTGAAAAAAACACGATTAAAGATACTAAACAATGGATAACGTACCATAGATTCGCATAGCTTTAGCAGATGTTAAATTAATAGCTTGTATACAAAGGTTGAAGTTTACGAATTTAACAAATATTTGAAAAAAAAACGATTAAACATACTAAACAATGCAGAACTTACCATAGATTCGCATAGCTTTAGTAGATGTTAAATTAATAGCTTGTATACAAAGGTTGAAGTTTACGGGTTTAAAAATGTTTTGAAAAAACACGATTAAAGATACTAAACAATGCAGAATTTACTATAGATTCGCATAGCTTTAGCAGCTGTTAAATTAATAGCTTGTATACAAAGGTTGAAGTTTACGGATTTAACAAATTTTTGAAAAAACACGATTAAAGCTACTAAACAATGCAGTACTTACCATAGATTCGCATAACTTTAGCAGATGTTAGATTAGTAGATTGTATACAAAGGTTAAAGTTTACGGATTTAACAAATTTTTGAAAAAACACGATTAAAGATACTAAACAATGGAGAACTTACCATAGATTCGTATAGCTTTAGCAGATGGTCAATTAATAGCTTGTATACAAAGGTTGAAGTTTACAGATTTAACAAATTTTTGAAAAAAACACGATTAAAGATACTATACAATGCAGAACTTACCATAGATTCGCATAGCTCTAGCTGATGTTAAATTAATAGCTTGTATGCAAAGGTTGAATTTTACTGATTTAACAAATTTTTGAAAAAAACACGATTAAAGATACTAAACAATGGATAACGTAACATAGATTCGCATAGCTTTAGCAGATGTTAAATTAATAACTTGTATACAAAGGTTGAAGTTTACGGGTTTAACAAATTTTTGAAAAAAACACGACTAAAGATACTAAACAATGCAGAACTTACCATAGAATCGCATAGCTTTAGCAGATGTTAAATTAATAGCTTGTATACAAAGGTTGAAGTTTACCGGTTTAACAAATTTTTGAAAAAAACACGAATAAAGATACTAAACAATGGATAACGTACCATAGATTCGCATAGCTTTAGCAGATGTTAAATTAATAGCTTGTATACAAAGGTTGAAGTTTACGGATTTAACAAATTTTTGAAAAAAACACGATTAAACATACTAAACAATGCAGAACTTACCATAGATTCGCATAGCTTTAGCAGATGTTAAATTAATAGCTTGTATACAAAGGTTGAAGTTTACGGGTTTAAAAATGTTTTGAAAAAACACGATTAAAGATACTAAACAATGCAGAATTTACCATAGATTCGCATAGCTTTAGCAGCTGTTAAATTAATAGCTTGTATACAAAGCTTGAAGTTTACGGATTTAACAAATTTTTGAAAAAAAACACGATTATAGATACTAAACAATGTAGAACGTGCCATAGATTCGCATAGCTTTAGCAGATGTTAAATTAATAGCTTGTATACAAAGGTTGAAATTTACGGATTTAACAAATTTTTGAAAAAAACAAGATTAAAGATACTAAACAATGCAGAACTTACCATAGATTCGCATAGCTTTAGCAGATGTTAAATTAATAGCTTGTATACAAAGGTTGAAGTTTACGGATTTATCATATTTTTGAAAAAAACACGATTAAAGCTACTAAACAATGCAGAACTTAACATAGATTCGCATAGCTTTAGCAGATGTTAAATTAATGGCTTGTATACAAAGGTTGAAGTCTACATATTTAACAAATTTTTGAAAAAAACACGATTAAAGACACTATACAATGCAGAACTTACCATAGATTCGCATAGCTCTAGCAGATGTTAAATTAATAGCTAGTATGCAAAGGTTGAATTTTACAGATTTAACAAATTTTTGAAAAAAAACACGATTAAAGATGCTCAACAATGCAGAACTTACCATAGATTCGCATAGCTTTAGCAGATGTTAAATTAATAGCTTGTATACAAAGGTTGAAGTTTACGGGTTTAACAAATTTTTTGTAAAAACACGATTATAGATACTAAACAATGCAGAACGTGCCATAGATTCGCATAGCTTTAGCAGATGTTAAATTAATAGCTTGTATACAAAGGTTGAAGTTTACGGATTAACCAAATTTTTGAAAAAAACACGATTAAAGATACTAAGCAATGCAGAACGTACCATAGATTCGCATAGTTTTAGCACATGTTAAATTAATAGCTTGTATACAAAGGTTGAAGTTTACAGATTTAACAAATTTTTTGAAAAAACACAATTAAAGATACTAAACAATGGAGAACGTACCATAGATTCGCATAGCTTTAGCAGATGTTAAATTATTAGCTTGTATACAAAGGTTGAAGTTTACAGATGTAACAAATTTTTGAAAAAAACACGATTAAAGATACTATACAATGCAGAACTTACCATAGATTCGCATAGCTCTAGCAGATGTTAAATTAATAGCTTGTATGCAAAGGTGGAATTTTACAGATTTAACAAATTTTTGAAAAAAAAACACGACTAAAGATACTAAATAATGCAGAACTTACCATAGATTCGCATAGCTTTAGCAGATGTTAAATTAATAGCTTGTATACAAAGGTTGAAGTTTACGGATTTAACAAATTTTTGAAAAAAACACGATTAAAGATACTAAACAATGCAGAACTTACCATAGATTCGCATAGCTTTAGCAGATGTTAAATTAATAGCTTGTATACAAAGGTTGAAGTTTACGGATTTAACAAATTTTTGAAAAAAACACGATTAAAGCTACTAAACAATGCAGTACTTACCATAGATTCGCATAGCTTAAGCAGATGTTAGATTAGTAGATTGTATACAAAGGTTAAAGTTTACGGATTTAACAAATTTTTGAAAAAAACACGATTAAAGATACTAAACAATGGAGAACTTACCATAGATTCGCATAGCTTTAGCAGATGTTAAATTAATAGCTTGTATACAAAGGTTGAAGTTTACGGATTTAACAAATTTTTGAAAAAAACACGATTAAAGATACTAAACAATGGATAACGTACCATAGATTCGCATAGCTTTAGCAGATGTTAAATTAATAGCTTGTATACAAAGGTTGAAGTTTACAGATTTAACAAATTTTTGAAAAAAACACGATTAAAGATACTATACAATGCAGAACTTACCATAGATTCGCATAGCTCTAGTAGATGTTAAATTAATAGCTTGTATGCAAAGGTTGAATTTTACTGATTTAACAAATTTTTGAAAAAAACACGATTAAAGATACTAAACAATGGATAACGTACCATAGATTCGCATAGCTTTAGCAGATGTTAAATTAATAACTTGTATACAAAGGTTGAAGTTTACGGATTTAACAAATTTTTGAAAAAAACACGATTAAACATACTAAACAATGCAGAACTAACCATAGATTCGCATAGCTTTAGCAGATGTTAAATTAATAGCTTGTATACAAAGGTTGAAGATTACGGGTTTAAAAATGTTTTGAAAAAACACGATTAAAGATACTAAACAATGCAGAATTTACTATAGATTCGCATAGCTTTAGCAGCTGTTAAATTAATAGCTTGTATACAAAGGTTGAAGTTTACGGATTTAACAAATTTTTGAAAAAAAACACGATTATAGATACTAAACAATGTAGAACGTGCCATAGATTCGCATAGCTTTAGCAGATGTTAAATTAATAGCTTGTATACAAAGGTTGAATTTTACAGATTTAACAAATTTTTGAAAAAAACACGATTAAAGATACTAAACAATGGATAACGTACCATATATTCGCATAGCTTTAGCAGATGGTCAATTAATAGCTTTTATTCAAAGGTTGAAGTTTACGGGTTTAACAAATTATTGAAAAAAACACGATTTAAGATACTAAACAATGCAGAACTTACCATAGATTCCCATAGTTTTAGCAGATGTTAAATTAATAGCTTGTATACAAAGGTTGAAGTTTACGGATTTAACAAATTTTTGAAAAAAACAGGATTAAACATACTAAACAATGCAGAACTTACCATAGATTCGCATAGCTTTAGTAGATGTTAAATTAATAGCTTGTATACAAAGGTTGAAGTTTACGGGTTTAAAAATGTTTTGAAAAAACACGATTTAAGATACTAAACAATGCAGAACTTACCATAGATTCGCATAGTTTTAGCAGATGTTAAATTAATAGCTTGTATACAAAGGTTGAAGTTTACGGATTTAACAAATTTTTGAAAAAAACAGGATTAAACATACTAAACAATGCAGAACTTACCATAGATTCGCATAGCTTTAGCAGATGTTAAATTAATAGCTTGTATACAAAGGTTGAAGTTTACGGGTTTAATAATGTTTTGAAAAAACACGATTAAAGATACTAAACAATGCAGAACTTACTATAGATTCGCATAGCTTTAGCAGCTGTTAAATTAATAGCTTGTATACAAAGGTTGAAGTTTACGGATTTAACAAATTTTTGAAAAAAACACGATTAAAGGTACTAAACAATGGATAACGTACCATAGATTCGCATAGCTTTAGCAGATGTTAAATTAATAGCTTGTATACAAAGGTTGAAGTTTACGGAGTTAACAAATTTTTGAAAAAAACACGATTAAACATACTAAACAATGCAGAACTTACCATAGATTCGCATAGCTTTAGCAGATGTTAAATTAATAGCTTGTATACAAAGGTTGAAGTTTACGGGTTTAAAAATGTTTTGAAAAAACACGATTAAAGATACTAAACAATGCAGAATTTACTATAGATTCGCATAGCTTTAGCAGCTGTTAAATTAATAGCTTGTATACAAAGCTTGAAGTTTACGGATTTAACAAATTTTTGAAAAAAAACACGATTATCGATACTAAACAATGTAGAACGTGCCATAGATTCGCATAGCTTTAGCAGATGTTAAATAATTAGCTTGTATACAAAGGTTGAAATTTACGGATTTAACAAATTTTTGAAAAAAACAAGATTAAAGATACTAAACAATGCAGAACTTACCATAGATTCGCATAGCTTTAGCAGATGTTAAATTAATAGCTTGTATACAAAGGTTGAAGTTTACGGATTTATCACATTTTTGAAAAAAACACGATTAAAGCTACTAAACAATGCAGAACCTAACATAGATTCGCATAGCTTTAGCAGATGTTAAATTAATGGCTTGTATACAAAGGTTGAAGTTTACATATTTAACAAATTTTTGAAAAAAACACGATTAAAGATACTATACAATGCAGAACTTACCATAGATTCGCATAGCTCTAGCAGATGTTAAATTAATAGCTAATATACAAAGGTTGAAGTTTACCGGTTTAACAAATTTTTGAAAAAAACACGATTAAAGATACTAAACAATGGATAACGTACCATAGATTCGCATAGCTTTAGCAGATGTTAAATTAATGGCTTGTATACAAAGGTTGAAGTTTACGGATTTAACAAATTTTTGAAAAAAACACGATTAAACATACTAAACAATGCAGAACTTACCATAGATTCGCATAGCTTTAGCAGATGTTAAATTAATAGCTTGTATACAAAGGTTGAAGTTTACGGGTTTAACAAATTTTTTGAAAAAACACGATTATAGATACTAAACAATGCAGAACGTGCCATAGATTCGCATAGCTTTAGCAGATGTTAAATTAATAGCTTGTATACAAAGATTGAAGTTTACGGATTTAAAAATTTTTTGAAAAAAACACGATTAAAGATACTAAGCAATGCAGAACGTACCATAGATTCGCATAGTTTTAGCACATGTTAAATTAATAGCTTGTATACAAAGGTTGAAGTTTACAGATTTAACAAATTTTTTGAAAAAACACAATTAAAGATACTAAACAATGGAGAACGTACCATAGATTCGCATAGCTTTAGCAGATGTTAAATTAATAGCTTGTATACAAAGGTTGAAGTTTACAGATGTAACAAATTTTTGAAAAAAACACGATGAAAGATACTATACAATGCAGAACTTACCATAGATTCACATAGCTCTAGCAGATGTTAAATTAATAGCTTGTATGCAAAGGTGGAATTTTACAGATTTAACAAATTTTTGAAAAAAAAACACGACTAAAGATACTAAATAATGCAGAACTTACCATAGATTCGCATAGCTTTAGCAGATGTTAAATTAATAGCTTCTATACAAAGGTTGAAGTTTACCGGTTTAACAAATTTTTGAAAAAAACACGATTAAAGATACTAAACAATGGATAACGTACCATAGATTCGCATAGCTTTAGCAGATGTTAAATTAATGGCTTGTATACAAAGGTTGAAGTTTACGGATTTAACAAATTTTTGAAAAAAACACGATTAAACATACTAAACAATGCAGAACTTACCATAGATTCGCATAGCTTTAGCAGATGTTAAATTAATAGCTTGTATACAAAGGTTGAAGTTTACGGGTTTAAAAATGTTTTGAAAAAACACGATTAAAGATACTAAACAATGCAGAATTTACTATAGATTCGCATAGCTTTAGCAGCTGTTAAATTAATAGCTTGTATACAAAGCTTGAAGTTTACGGATTTAACAAATTTTTGAAAAAAAACACGATTATAGATACTAAACAATGTAGAACGTGCCATAGATTCGCATAGCTTTAGCAGATGTTAAATTAATAGCTTGTATACAAAGGTTGAAATTTACGGATTTATCAAATTTTTGAAAAAAACAAGATTAAAGATACTAAACAATGCAGAACTTACCATAGATTCGCATAGCTTTAGCAGATGTTAAATTAATAGCTTGTATACAAAGGTTGAAGTTTACAGATTTAACAAATTTTTGAAAAAAAACACGATTAAAGATACTATACAATGCAGAACTTACCATAGATTCGCATAGCTCTAGCAGATGTTAAATTAATAGCTTGTATGCAAAGGTTGAATTTTACAGATTTAACAAATTTTTGAAAAAAACACGATTAAAGATACTAAACAATGGATAACGTACCATAGATTCGCATAGCTGTAGCAGATGGTCAATTAATAGCTTTTATACAAAGGTTGAAGTTTACGGGTTTAAAAATGTTTTGAAAAAACACGATTTAAGATACTAAACAATGCAGAACTTACCATAGATTCGCATAGTTTTAGCAGATGTTAAATTAATAGCTTGTATACAAAGGTTGAAGTTTACGGATTTAACAAATTTTTGAAAAAAACAGGATTAAACATACTAAACAATGCAGAACTTACCATAGATTCGCATAGCTTTAGCAGATGTTAAATTAATAGCTTGTATACAAAGGTTGAAGTTTACGGGTTTAATAGTGTTTTGAAAAAACACGATTAAAGATACTAAACAATGCAGAACTTACTATAGATTCGCATAGCTTTAGCAGCTGTTAAATTAATAGCTTGTATACAAAGGTTGAAGTTTACGGATTTAACAAATTTTTGAAAAAAACACGATTAAAGGTACTAAACAATGGATAACGTACCATAGATTCGCATAGCTTTAGCAGATGTTAAATTAATAGCTTGTATACAAAGGTTGAAGTTTACGGAGTTAACAAATTTTTGAAAAAAACACGATTAAACATACTAAACAATGCAGAACTTACCATAGATTCGCATAGCTTTAGCAGATGTTAAATTAATAGCTTGTATACAAAGGTTGAAGTTTACGGGTTTAAAAATGTTTTGAAAAAACACGATTAAAGATACTAAACAATGCAGAATTTACTATAGATTCGCATAGATTTAGCAGCTGTTAAATAGTTAGCTTGTATACAAAGCTTGAAGTTTACGGATTTAACAAATTTTTGAAAAAAAACACGATTATCGATACTAAACAATGTAGAACGTGCCATAGATTCGCATAGCTTTAGCAGATGTTAAATTAATAGCTTGTATACAAAGG
Source organism: Prosapia bicincta (assembly GCA_036971475.1). Taxonomy (NCBI): domain Eukaryota; kingdom Metazoa; phylum Arthropoda; class Insecta; order Hemiptera; family Cercopidae; genus Prosapia; species Prosapia bicincta. The sequence goes on along the minus strand of JBAIZL010000004.1, from coordinate 267,439,074 downwards.
TTGAAATTTACGGATTTAACAAATTTTTGATAAAAACAAGATTAAAGATACTAAACAATGCAGAACTTACCATAGATTCGCATAGCTTTAGCAGATGTTAAATTAATAGCTTGTATACAAAGGTTGAAGTTTACGGATTTATCATATTTTTGAAAAAAACACGATTAAAGCTACTAAACAATGCAGAACTTAACATAGATTCGCATAGCTTTAGCAGATGTTAAATTAATGGCTTGTATACAAAGGTTGAAGTTTACATATTTAACAAATTTTTGAAAAAAACACGATTAAAGATACTATACAATGCAGAACTTACCATAGATTCGCATAGCTCTAGCAGATGTTAAATTAATAGCTTGTATGCAAAGGTGGAATTTTACAGATTTAACAAATTTTTGAAAAAAAAACACGACTAAAGATACTAAATAATGCAGAACTTACCATAGATTCGCATAGCTTTAGCAGATGTTAAATTAATAGCTTCTATACAAAGGTTGAAGTTTACCGGTTTAACAAATTTTTGAAAAAAACCCGATTAAAGATACTAAACAATGGATAACGTACCATAGATTCGCATAGCTTTAGCAGATGTTAAATTAATAGCTTGTATACAAAGGTTGAAGTTTACGGATTTAACAAATTTTTGAAAAAAACACGATTAAACATACTAAACAATGCAGAACTTACCATAGATTCGCATAGCTTTAGCAGATGTTAAATTAATAGCTTGTATACAAAGGTTGAAGTTTACGGGTTTAAAAATGTTTTGAAAAAACACGATTAAAGATACTAAACAATGCAGAATTTACTATAGATTCGCATAGCTTTAGCAGCTGTTAAATTAATAGCTTGTATACAAAGCTTGAAGTTTACGGATTTAACAAATTTTTGAAAAAAAACACGATTATAGATACTAAACAATGTAGAACGTGTCATAGATTCGCATAGCTTTAGCAGATGTTAAATTAATAGCTTGTATACAAAGGTTGAAATTTACGGATTTATCAAATTTTTGAAAAAAACAAGATTAAAGATACTAAACAATGCAGAACTTACCATAGATTCGCATAGCTTTAGCAGATGTTAAATTAATGGCTTGTATACAAAGGTTGAAGTTTACATATTTAACAAATTTTTGAAAAAAACACGATTAAAGATACTATACAATGCAGAACTTACCATAGATTCGCATAGCTCTAGCAGATGTTAAATTAATAGCTAGTATGCAAAGGTTGAATTTTACAGATTTAACAAATTTTTGAAAAAAAACACGATTAAAGATACTAAACAATACAGAACTTACCATAGATTCGCATAGCTTTAGCAGATGTTAGATTAGTAGATTGTATACAAAGGTTAAAGTTTACGGATTTAACAAATTTTTGAAAAAAACACTATTAAAGATACTAAACAATGGAGAACTTACCATAGATTCGCATAGCTTTAGCAGATGTTAAATTAATAGCTTGTATACAAAGGTTGAAGTTTACGGATTTAACAAATTTTTGAAAAAAACACGATTAAAGATACTAAACAATGGATAACGTACCATAGATTCGCATAGCTTTAGCAGATGTTAAATTAATAGCTTGTATACAAAGGTTGAAGTTTACAGATTTAACAAATTTTTGAAAAAAACACGATTAAAGATACTATACAATGCAGAACTTACCATAGATTCGCATAGCTCTAGCAGATGTTAAATTAATAGCTTGTATGCAAAGGTTGAATTTTACTAATTTAACAAATTTTTGAAAAAAACACGATTAAAGATACTAAACAAATGGATAACGTACCATAGATTCGCATAGCTTTAGCAGATGTTAAATTAATAGCTTGTATACAAAGGTTGAAGTTTACGGATTTAACAAATTTTTGAAAAAAACACGATTAAACATACTAAACAATGCAGAACTTACCATAGATTCGCATAGCTTTAGCAGATGTTAAATTAATAGCTTGTTTACAAAGGTTGAAGTTTACGGGTTTAAAAATGTTTTGAAAAAACACGAAATAAGATACTAAACAATGCAGAATTTACTATAGATTCGCATAGCTTTAGCAGCTGTTAAATTAATAGCTTGTATACAAAGGTTGAAGTTTACGGATTTAACCAATTTTTGAAAAAAAACACGATTTTAGATACTAAACAATGTAGAACGTGCCATAGATTCGCATAGCTTTAGCAGATGTTAAATTAATAGCTTGTATACAAAGGTTGAAATTTACGGATTTAACAAATTTTTGAAAAAAACAAGATTAAAGATACTAAACAATGCAGAACTTACCATGGATTCGCATAGCTTTAGCAGATGTTAAATTAATAGCTTGTATACAAAGGTTGAAGTTTACAGATTTAACAAATTTTTGAAAAAAAACACGATTAAAGATACTATACAATGCAGAACTTACCATAGATTCGCATAGCTCTAGCAGATGTTAAATTAATAGCTTGTATGCAAAGGTTGAATTTTACAGATTTAACAAATTTTTGAAAAAAACACGATTAAAGATACTAAACAATGGATAACGTACCATAGATTCGCATAGCTTTAGCAGATGGTCAATTAATAGCTTGTATACAAAGGTTAAAGTTTACGGGTTTAACAAATTTTTGAAAAAAACACGATTTAAGATACTAAACAATGCAGAACTTACCATAGATTCGCATAGTTTTAGCAGATGTTAAATTAATAGCTTGTATACAAAGGTTGAAGTTTACGGATTTAACAAATTTTTGAAAAAAACACGATTAAACATACTAAACAATTAAGAACTTACCATAGATTCGCATAGCTTTAGCAGATGTTAAATTAATAGCTTGTATACAAAGGTTGAAGTTTACGGGTTTAATAATGTTTTGAAAAAACACGATTAAAGATACTAAACAATGCAGAACTTACTATAGATTCGCATAGCTTTAGCAGCTGTTAAATTAATAGCTTGTATACAAAGGTTGAAGTTTACGGATTTAATAAATTTTTTGAAAAAACACGATTAAAGATACTAAACAATGCAGAACTTACCATAGATTCGCATAGCTTTAGCAGATGTTAAATTAATAGCTTCTATACAAAGGTTGAAGTTTACGGATTTATCAAATTTTTAAAAAAAACACGATTAAAGCTACTAAACAATGCAGAACTTACCATAGATTCGCATAGCTTTAGCAGATGTTAAATTAATAGCTTGTATACAAAGGTTGAAGTTTACATTTTTAACAAATTTTTGAAAAAAACACGAATAAAGATACTATACAATGCAGAACTTACCATAGATTCGCATAGCTCTAGCAGATGTTAAATTAATAGCTTGTATGCAAAGGTTGAATTTTACTAATTTAACAAATTTTTGAAAAAAACACGATTAAAGATACTAAACAAATGGATAACGTACCATAGATTCGCATAGCTTTAGCAGATGTTAAATTAATAACTTGTATACAAAGGTTGAAGTTTACGGATTTAACAAATTTTTGAAAAAAACACGATTAAACATACTAAACAATGCAGAACTAACCATAGATTCGCATAGCTTTAGCAGATGTTAAATTAATAGCTTGTATACAAAGGTTGAAGTTTACGGGTTTAAAAATGTTTTGAAAAAACACGATTAAAGATACTAAACAATGCAGAATTTACTATAGATTCGCATAGCTTTAGCAGCTGTTAAATTAATAGCTTGTATACAAAGGTTGAAGTTTACGGATTTAACAAATTTTTGAAAAAAAACACGATTAAAGATACTAAACAATGCAGAACTTACCATGGATTCGCATAGCTTTAGCAGATGTTAAATTAATAGCTTGTATACAAAGGTTGAAGTTTACAGATTTAACAAATTTTTGAAAAAAAACACGATTAAAGATACTATACAATGCAGAACTTACCATAGATTCGCATAGCTCTAGCAGATGTTAAATTAATAGCTTGTATGCAAAGGTTGAATTTTACAGATTTAACAAATTTTTGAAAAAAACACGATTAAAGATACTAAACAATGGATAACGTACCATATATTCGCATAGCTTTAGCAGATGGTCAATTAATAGCTTTTATACAAAGGTTGAAGTTTACGGGTTTAACAAATTATTGAAAAAAACACGATTTAAGATACTAAACAATGCAGAACTTACCATAGATTCGCATAGTTTTAGCAGATGTTAAATTAATAGCTTGTATACAAAGGTTGAAGTTTACGGATTTAACAAATTTTTGAAAAAAACAGGATTAAACATACTAAACAATGCAGAACTTACCATAGATTCGCATAGCTTTAGCAGATGTTAAATTAATAGCTTGTATACAAAGGTTGAAGTTTACGGGTTTAATAATGTTTTGAAAAAACACGATTAAAGATACTAAACAATGCAGAACTTACTATAAATTCGCATAGCTTTAGCAGCTGTTAAATTAATAGCTTGTATACAAAGGTTGAAGTTTACGGATTTAATAAATTTTTTGAAAAAACACGATTAAAGATACTAAACAATGCAGAACTTACCATAGATTCGCATAGCTTTAGCAGATGTTAAATTAATAGCTTGTATACAAAGGTTGAAGTTTACGGGTTTAAAAATGTTTTGAAAAAACACGATTTAAGATACTAAACAATGCAGAACTTACCATAGATTCGCATAGTTTTAGCAGATGTTAAATTAATAGCTTGTATACAAAGGTTGAAGTTTACGGATTTAACAAATTTTTGAAAAAAACAGGATTAAACATACTAAACAATGCAGAACTTACCATAGATTCGCATAGCTTTAGCAGATGTTAAATTAATAGCTTGTATACAAAGGTTGAAGTTTACGGGTTTAATAATGTTTTGAAAAAACACGATTAAAGATACTAAACAATGCAGAACTTACTATAGATTCGCATAGCTTTAGCAGCTGTTAAATTAATAGCTTGTATACAAAGGTTGAAGTTTACGGATTTAACAAATTTTTGAAAAAAACACGATTAAAGGTACTAAACAATGGATAACGTACCATAGATTCGCATAGCTTTAGCAGATGTTAAATTAATAGCTTGTATACAAAGGTTGAAGTTTACGGAGTTAACAAATTTTTGAAAAAAACACGATTAAACATACTAAACAATGCAGAACTTACCATAGATTCGCATAGCTTTAGCAGATGTTAAATTAATAGCTTGTATACAAAGGTTGAAATTTACGGATTTAACAAATTTTTGAAAAAAACAAGATTAAAGATACTAAACAATGCAGAACTTACCATAGATTCGCATAGCTTTAGCAGATGTTAAATTAATAGCTTGTATACAAAGGTTGAAGTTTACGGATTTATCATATTTTTGAAAAAAACACGATTAAAGCTACTAAACAATGCAGAACTTAACATAGATTCGCATAGCTTTAGCAGATGTTAAATTAATGGCTTGTATACAAAGGTTGAAGTTTACATATTTAACAAATTTTTGAAAAAAACACGATTAAAGATACTATACAATGCAGAACTTACCATAGATTCGCATAGCTCTAGCAGATGTTAAATTAATAGCTAGTATGCAAAGGTTGAATTTTACAGATTTAACAAATTTTTGAAAAAAAACACGATTAAAGATACCAAACAATGCAGAACTTACCATAGATTCGCATAGCTTTAGCAGATGTTAAATTAATAGCTTGTATACAAAGGTTGAAGTTTACGGGTTTACAAATTTTTTGAAAAAACACGATTATAGATACTAAACAATGCAGAACGTGCCATAGATTCGCATAGCTTTAGCAGATGTTAAATTAATAGCTTGTATACAAAGGTTGAAGTTTACGGATTTAAAAATTTTTTGAAAAAAACACGATTAAAGATACTAAGCAATGCAGAACGTACCATAGATTCGCATAGTTTTAGCACATGTTAAATTAATAGCTTGTATACAAAGGTTGAATTTTACAGATTTAACAAATTTTTGAAAAAAAACACGATTAAAGATACCAAACAATGCAGAACTTACCATAGATTCGCATAGCTTTAGCAGATGTTAAATTAATAGCTTGTATACAAAGGTTGAAGTTTACGGGTTTACAAATTTTTTGAAAAAACACGATTATAGATACTAAACAATGCAGAACGTGCCATAGATTCGCATAGCTTTAGCAGATGTTAAATTAATAGCTTGTATACAAAGGTTGAAGTTTACGGATTTAAAAATTTTTTGAAAAAAACACGATTAAAGATACTAAGCAATGCAGAACGTACCATAGATTCGCATAGCTTTAGCAGATGTTAAATTATTAGCTTGTATACAAAGGTTGAAGTTTACAGATGTAACAAATTTTTGAAAAAAACACGATGAAAGATACTATACAATGCAGAACTTACCATAGATTCGCATAGCTCTAGCAGATGTTAAATTAATAGCTTGTATGCAAAGGTGGAATTTTACAGATTTAACAAATTTTTGAAAAAAAAACACGACTAAAGATACTAAATAATGCAGAACTTACCATAGATTCGCATAGCTTTAGCAGATGTTAAATTAATAGCTTCTATACAAAGGTTGAAGTTTACCGGTTTAACAAATTTTTGAAAAAAACACGATTAAAGATACTAAACAATGGATAACGTACCATAGATTCGCATAGCTTTAGCAGATGTTAAATTAATAGCTTGTATACAAAGGTTGAAGTTTACGGATTTATCAAATTTTTGAAAAAAACACGATTAAACATACTAAACAATGCAGAACTTACCATAGATTCGCATAGCTTTAGCAGATGTTAAATTAATAGCTTGTATACAAAGGTTGAAGTTTACTTGTTTAAAAATGTTTTGAAAAAACACGATTAAAGATACTAAACAATGCAGAATTTACTATAGATTCGCATAGCTTTAGCAGCTGTTAAATTAATAGCTTGTATACAAAGCTTGAAGTTTACGGATTTAACAAATTTTTGAAAAAAAACACGATTATAGATACTAAACAATGTAGAACGTGCCATAGATTCGCATAGCTTTAGCAGATGTTAAATTAATAGCTTGTATACAATGGTTGAAATTTACGGATTTATCAAATTTTTGAAAAAAACAAGATTAAAGATACTAAACAATGCAGAACTTACCATAGATTCGCATAGCTTTAGCAGATGTTAAATTAATAGCTTGTATACAAAGGTTGAAGTTTACGGATTTATCATATTTTTGAAAAAAAAACGATTAAAGCTACTAAACAATGCAGAACTTAACATAGATTCGCATAGCTTTAGCAGATGTTAAATTAATGGCTTGTATACAAAGGTTGAAGTTTACATATTTAACAAATTTTTGAAAAAAACACGATTAAAGATACTATACAATGCAGAACTTACCATAGATTCGCATAGCTCTAGCAGATGTTAAATTAATAGCTAGTATGCAAAGGTTGAAGTTTACAGATTTAACAAATTTTTGAAAAAAAACACGATTAAAGATACCAAACAATGCAGAACTTACCATAGATTCGCATAGCTTTAGCAGATGTTAAATTAATAGCTTGTATACAAAGGTTGAAGTTTACGGGTTTACAAATTTTTTGAAAAAACACGATTATAGATACTAAACAATGCAAAACGTGCCATAGATTCGCATAGCTTTAGCAGATGTTAAATTAATAGCTTGTATACAAAGGTTGAAGTTTACGGATTTAAAAATTTTTTGAAAAAAACACGATTAAAGATACTAAGCAATGCAGAACGTACCATAGATTCGCATAGTTTTAGCACATGTTAAATTAATAGCTTGTATACAAAGGTTGAAGTTTACAGATTTAACAAATTTTTTGAAAAAACACAATTAAAGATACTAAACAATGGAGAACGTACCATAGATTCGCATAGCTTTAGCAGATGTTAAATTATTAGCTTGTATACAAAGGTTGAAGTTTACAGATGTAACAAATTTTTGAAAAAAACACGATGAAAGATACTATACAATGCAGAACTTACCATAGATTCGCATAGCTCTAGCAGATGTTAAATTAATAGCTTGTATGCAAAGGTGGAATTTTACAGATTTAACAAATTTTTGAAAAAAAAACACGACTAAAGATACTAAATAATGCAGAACTTACCATAGATTCGCATAGCTTTAGCAGATGTTAAATTAATAGCTTCTATACAAAGGTTGAAGTTTACCGGTTTAACAAATTTTTGAAAAAAACACGATTAAAGATACTAAACAATGGATAACGTACCATAGATTCGCATAGCTTTAGCAGATGTTAAATTAATGGCTTGTATACAAAGGTTGAAGTTTACATATTTAACAAATTTTTGAAAAAAACACGATTAAAGATACTATACAATGCAGAACTTACCATAGATTCGCATAGCTCTAGCAGATGTTAAATTAATAGCTAGTATGCAAAGGTTGAAGTTTACAGATTTAACAAATTTTTGAAAAAAAACACGATTAAAGATACCAAACAATGCAGAACTTACCATAGATTCGCATAGCTTTAGCAGATGTTAAATTAATAGCTTGTATACAAAGGTTGAAGTTTACGGGTTTACAAATTTTTTGAAAAAACACGATTATAGATACTAAACAATGCAAAACGTGCCATAGATTCGTATAGCTTTAGCAGATGTTAAATTAATAGCTTGTATACAAAGGTTGAAGTTTACGGATTTAAAAATTTTTTGAAAAAAACACGATTAAAGATACTAAGCAATGCAGAACGTACCATAGATTCGCATAGTTTTAGCACATGTTAAATTAATAGCTTGTATACAAAGGTTGAAGTTTACAGATTTAACAAATTTTTTGAAAAAACACAATTAAAGATACTAAACAATGGAGAACGTACCATAGATTCGCATAGCTTTAGCAGATGTTAAATTATTAGCTTGTATACAAAGGTTGAAGTTTACAGATGTAACAAATTTTTGAAAAAAACACGATGAAAGATACTATACAATGCAGAACTTACCATAGATTCGCATAGCTCTAGCAGATGTTAAATTAATAGCTTGTATGCAAAGGTGGAATTTTACAGATTTAACAAATTTTTGAAAAAAAAACACGACTAAAGATACTAAATAATGCAGAACTTACCATAGATTCGCATAGCTTTAGCAGATGTTAAATTAATAGCTTCTATACAAAGGTTGAAGTTTACCGGTTTAACAAATTTTTGAAAAAAACACGATTAAAGATACTAAACAATGGATAACGTACCATAGATTCGCATAGCTTTAGCAGATGTTAAATTAATAGCTTGTATACAAAGGTTGAAGTTTACGGATTTAACAAATTTTTGAAAAAAACACGATTAAACATACTAAACAATGCAGAACTTACCATAGATTCGCATAGCTTTAGCAGATGTTAAATTAATAGCTTGTATACAAAGGTTGAAGTTTACGGGTTTAAAAATGTTTTGAAAAAACACGATTAAAGATACTAAACAATGCAGAATTTACTATAGATTCGCATAGCTTTAGCAGCTGTTAAATTAATAGCTTGTATACAAAGCTTGAAGTTTACGGATTTAACAAATTTTTGAAAAAAAACACGATTATAGATACTAAACAATGTAGAACGTGCCATAGATTCGCATAGCTTTAGCAGATGTTAAATTAATAGCTTGTATACAAAGGTTGAAATTTACGGATTTATCAAATTTTTGAAAAAAACAAGATTAAAGATACTAAACAATGCAGAACTTACCATAGATTCGCATAGCTTTAGCAGATGTTAAATTAATAGCTTGTATACAAAGGTTGAAGTTTACGGATTTATCATATTTTTGAAAAAAAAACGATTAAAGCTACTAAACAATGCAGAACTTAACATAGATTCGCATAGCTTTAGCAGATGTTAAATTAATGGCTTGTATACAAAGGTTGAAGTTCACATATTTAACAAATTTTTGAAAAAAACACGATTAAAGATACTATACAATGCAGAACTTACCATAGATTCGCATAGCTCTAGCAGATGTTAAATTAATAGCTAGTATGCAAAGGTTGAATTTTACAGATTTAACAAATTTTTGAAAAAAACACGATTAAAGATACTAAACAATACAGAACTTACCATAGATTCGCATAGCTTTAGCAGATGTTAGATTAGTAGATTGTATACAAAGGTTAAAGTTTACGGATTTAACAAATTTTTGAAAAAAACACGATTAAAGATACTAAACAATGGAGAACTTACCATAGATTCGCATAGCTTTAGCAGATGTTAAATTAATAGCTTGTATACAAAGGTTGAAGTTTACGGATTTAACAAATTTTTGAAAAAAACACGATTAAAGATACTAAACAATGGATAACGTACCATAGATTCGCATAGCTTTAGCAGATGTTAAATTAATAGCTTGTATACAAAGGTTGAAGTTTACAGATTTAACAAATTTTTGAAAAAAACACGATTAAAGATACTATACAATGCAGAACTTACCATAGATTCGCATAGCTCTAGCAGATGTTAAATTAATAGCTTGTATGCAAAGGTTGAATTTTACTAATTTAACAAATTTTTGAAAAAAACACGATTAAAGATACTAAACAAATGGATAACGTACCATAGATTAGCATAGCTTTAGCAGATGTTAAATTAATAGCTTGTATACAAAGGTTGAAATTTTACGGATTTAACAAATTTTTGAAAAAAACACGATTAAAGATACTAAACAATGCAGAACTTACCATAGATTCGCATAGCTTTAGCAGATGTTAAATTAATAGCTTGTATACAAAGGTTGAAGTTTACAGATTTAACAAATTTTTGAAAAAAAACACGATTAAAGATACTATACAATGCAGAACTTACCATAGATTCGCATAGCTCTAGCAGATGTTAAATTAATAGCTTGTATGCAAAGGTTGAATTTTACAGATTTAACAAATTTTTGAAAAAAACACGATTAAAGATACTAAACAATGGATAACGTACCATAGATTCGCATAGCTTTAGCAGATGGTCAATTAATAGCTTGTATACAAAGGTTGAAGTTTACAGGTTTAACAAATTTTTGAAAAAAACACGATTTAAGATACTAAACAATGCAGAACTTACCATAGATTCGCATAGTTTTAGCAGATGTTAAATTAATAGCTTGTATACAAAGGTTGAAGTTTACGGATTTAACAAATTTTTGAAAAAAACAGGATTAAACATACTAAACAATGCAGAACTTACCATAGATTCGCATAGCTTTAGCAGATGTTAAATTAATAGCTTGTATACAAAGGTTGAAGTTTACGGGTTTAATAAATTTTTTGAAAAAACACGATTAAAGATACTAAACAATGCAGAACTTACCATAGATTCGCATAGCTTTAGCAGATGTTAAATTAATAGCTTCTATACAAAGGTTGAAGTTTACGGATTTATCAAATTATTGAAAAAAACACGATTAAAGATACTATACAATGCAGAACTTACCATAGATTCGCATAGCTGTAGCAGATGTTAAATTAATAGCTTGTATGCAAAGGTTGAATTTTACTGATTTAACAAATTTTTGAAAAAAACACGATTAAAGATACTAAACAATGGATAACGTACCATAGATTCGCATAGCTTTAGCAGATGTTAAATTAATAGCTTGTATACAAAGGTTGAAGTTTACGGGTTTAACAAATTTTTGAAAAAAAACACGATTAAAGATACTAAACAATGCAGAACTTACCATAGATTCGCATAGCTTTAGCAGATGTTAAATTAATAGCTTGTATACAAAGGTTGAAGTTTACGGGTATAACAAATTTTTGAAAAAAACACGATTAAAGATACTAAACAATGGAGAACGTACCATAGATTCGCATAGCTTTAGCAGATGTTAAATTAATAGCTTGTATACAAAGGTTGAAGCTTACAGATTTAACAAATTTTTGAAAAAAACACGATTAAAGATACTAAACAATGGAGAACGTACCATAGATTCGCATAGCTTTAGCAAATGTTAAATTAATAGCTTGTATACAAAGGTTGAAGCTTACGGATTTAACAAATTGTTGAAAAAAACACGATTAAAGATACTATACAATGCAGAACTTTCCATAGATTCGCATAGCTGTAGCAGATGTTAAATTAATATCTTTTATGCAAAGGTTGAATTTTACAGATTTAACAAATTTTTGAAAAAAACACGATTAAAGATACTAAACAATGGATAACGTACCATAGATTCGCATAGCTTTAGCAGATGTTAAATTAATAGCTTGTATACAAAGGTTGAAGTTTACGGGTTTAAAAATGTTTTGAAAAAACACGATTTAAGATACTAAACAATGCAGAACTTACCATAGATTCGCATAGTTTTAGCAGATGTTAAATTAATAGCTTGTATACAAAGGTTGAAGTTTACGGATTTAACAAATTTTTGAAAAAAACAGGATTAAACATACTAAACAATGCAGAACTTACCATAGATTCGCATAGCTTTAGCAGATGTTAAATTAATAGCTTGTATACAAAGGTTGAAGTTTACGGGTTTAATAAATTTTTTGAAAAAACACGATTAAAGATACTAAACAATGCAGAACTTACCATAGATTCGCATAGCTTTAGCAGATGTTAAATTAATAGCTTCTATACAAAGGTTGAAGTTTACGGATTTATCAAATTTTTAAAAAAAACACGATTAAAGCTACTAAACAATGCAGAACTTACCATAGATTCGCATAGCTTTAGCAGATGTTAAATTAATAGCTTGTATACAAAGGTTGAAGTTTACATATTTAACAAATTTTTGAAAAAAACACGATTAAAGATACTATACAATGCAGAACTTACCATAGATTCGCATAGCTCTAGCAGATGTTAAATTAATAGCTTGTATGCAAAGGTTGAATTTTACTGATTTAACAAATTTTTGAAAAAAACACGATTAAAGATACTAAACAATGGATAACGTACCATAGCTTCGCATAGCTTTAGCAGATGTTAAATTAATAACTTGTATACAAAGGTTGAAGTTTACGGGTTTAAGAAATTTTTGAAAAAAAACACGATTAAAGATACTAAACAATGCAGAACTTACCATAGATTCGCATAGCTTTAGCAGATGTTAAATTAATAGCTTGTATACAAAGGTTGAAGTTTACGGGTATAACAAATTTTTGAAAAAAACACGATTAAAGATACTAAACAATGGAGAACGTACCATAGATTCGCATAGCTTTAGCAGATGTTAAATTAATAGCTTGTATACAAAGGCTGAAGCTTACAGATTTAACAAATTTTTGAAAAAAACACGATTAAAGATACTAAACAATGGAGAACGTACCATAGATTCGCATAGCTTTAGCAAATGTTAAATTAATAGCTTGTATACAAAGGTTGAAGCTTACAGATTTAACAAATTGTTGAAAAAAACACGATTAAAGATACTATACAATGCAGAACTTTCCATAGATTCGCATAGCTGTAGCAGATGTTAAATTAATATCTTTTATGCAAAGGTTGAATTTTACAGATTTAACAAATTTTTGAAAAAAACACGATTAAAGATACTAAACAATGGATAACGTACCATAGATTCGCATAGCTTTAGCAGATGTTAAATTAATAGCTTGTATACAAAGGTTGAAGTTTACGGGTTTAACAAATTTTTGAAAAAAAACACGATTAAAGATACTAAACAATGCAGAACTTACCATAGATTCGCATAGCTTTAGCAGATGTTAAATTAATAGCTTGTATACAAAGGTTGAAGTTTACGGGTATAACAAATTTTTGAAAAAAACACGATTAAAGATACTAAACAATGGAGAACGTACCATAGATTCGCATAGCTTTAGCAGATGTTAAATTAATAGCTTGTATACAAAGGTTGAAGCTTACAGATTTAACAAATTTTTGAAAAAAACACGATTAAAGATACTAAACAATGCAGAACGTACCATAGATTCGCATAGCTTTAGCAAATGTTAAATTAATAGCTTGTATACAAAGGTTGAAGCTTACAGATTTAACAAATTGTTGAAAAAAACACGATTAAAGATACTATACAATGCAGAACTTTCCATAGATTCGCATAGCTCTAGCAGATGTTAAATTAATATCTTTTATGCAAAGGTTGAATTTTACAGATTTAACAAATTTTTGAAAAAAACACGATTAAAGATACTAAACAATGGATAACGTACCATAGATTCGCATAGCTTTAGCAGATGTTAAATTAATAGCTTGTATACAAAGGTTGAAGTTTACGGGTTTAAAAATGTTTTGAAAAAACACGATTTAAGATACTAAACAATGCAGAACTTACCATAGATTCGCATAGTTTTAGCAGAACTTAAATTAATAGCTTGTATACAAAGGTTGAAGTTTACGGATTTAACAAATTTTTGAAAAAAACAGGATTAAACATACTAAACAATGCAGAACTTACCATAGATTCGCATAGCTTTAGCAGATGTTAAATTAATAGCTTGTATACAAAGGTTGAAGTTTACGGGTTTAATAATGTTTTGAAAAAACACGATTAAAGATACTAAACAATGCAGAACTTACTATAGATTCGCATAGCTTTAGCAGCTGTTAAATTAATAGCTTGTATACAAAGGTTGAAGTTTACGGATTTAATAAATTTTTTGAAAAAACACGATTAAAGATACTAAACAATGCAGAACTTACCATAGATTCGCATAGCTTTAGCAGATGTTAAATTAATAGCTTCTATACAAAGGTTGAAGTTTACGGATTTATCAAATTTTTAAAAAAAACACGATTAAAGCTACTAAACAATGCAGAACTTACCATAGATTCGCATAGCTTTAGCAGATGTTAAATTAATAGCTTGTATACAAAGGTTGAAGTTTACATATTTAACAAATTTTTGAAAAAAACACGATTAAAGATACTATACAATGCAGAACTTACCATAGATTCGCATAGCTCTAGCAGATGTTAAATTAATAGCTTGTATGCAAAGGTTGAATTTTACTGAATTAACAAATTTTTGAAAAAAACACGATTAAAGATACTAAACAATGGATAACGTACCATTGATTCGCATAGCTTTAGCAGATGTTAAATTAATAACTTGTATACAAAGGTTGAAGTTTACGGGTTTAACAAATTTTTGAAAAAAAACACGATTAAAGATACTAAACAATGCAGAACTTACCATAGATTCGCATAGCTTTAGCAGATGTTAAATTAATAGCTTGTATACAAAGGTTGAAGTTTACGGGTATAACAAATTTTTGAAAAAAACACGATTAAAGATACTAAACAATGGAGAACGTACCATAGATTCGCATAGCTTTAGCAGATGTTAAATTAATAGCTTGTATACAAAGGCTGAAGCTTACAGATTTAACAAATTTTTGAAAAAAACACGATTAAAGATACTAAACAATGGAGAACGTACCATAGATTCGCATAGCTTTAGCAAATGTTAAATTAATAGCTTGTATACAAAGGTTGAAGCTTACAGATTTAACAAATTGTTGAAAAAAACACGATTAAAGATACTATACAATGCAGAACTTTCCATAGATTCGCATAGCTGTAGCAGATGTTAAATTAATATCTTTTATGCAAAGGTTGAATTTTACAGATTTAACAAATTTTTGAAAAAAACACGATTAAAGATACTAAACAATGGATAACGTACCATAGATTCGCATAGCTTTAGCAGATGTTAAATTAATAGCTTGTATACAAAGGATGAAGTTTACGGGTTTAACAAATTTTTGAAAAAAAACACGATTAAAGATACTAAACAATGCAGAACTTACCATAGATTCGCATAGCTTTAGCAGATGTTAAATTAATAGCTTGTATACAAAGGTTGAAGTTTACGGGTATAACAAATTTTTGAAAAAAACACGATTAAAGATACTAAACAATGGAGAACGTACCATAGATTCGCATAGCTTTAGCAGATGTTAAATTAATAGCTTGTATACAAAGGTTGAAGCTTACAGATTTAACAAATTTTTGAAAAAAACACGATTAAAGATACTAAACAATGCAGAACGTACCATAGATTCGCATAGCTTTAGCAAATGTTAAATTAATAGCTTGTATACAAAGGTTGAAGCTTACAGATTTAACAAATTGTTGAAAAAAACACGATTAAAGATACTATACAATGCAGAACTTTCCATAGATTCGCATAGCTCTAGCAGATGTTAAATTAATATCTTTTATGCAAAGGTTGAATTTTACAGATTTAACAAATTTTTGAAAAAAACACGATTAAAGATACTAAACAATGGATAACGTACCATAGATTCGCATAGCTTTAGCAGATGTTAAATTAATAGCTTGTATACAAAGGTTGAAGTTTACGGGTTTAAAAATGTTTTGAAAAAACACGATTTAAGATACTAAACAATGCAGAACTTACCATAGATTCGCATAGTTTTAGCAGATGTTAAATTAATAGCTTGTATACAAAGGTTGAAGTTTACGGATTTAACAAATTTTTGAAAAAAACAGGATTAAACATACTAAACAATGCAGAACTTACCATAGATTCGCATAGCTTTAGCAGATGTTAAATTAATAGCTTGTATACAAAGGTTGAAGTTTACGGGTTTAATAATGTTTTGAAAAAACACGATTAAAGATACTAAACAATGCAGAACTTACTATAGATTCGCATAGCTTTAGCAGCTGTTAAATTAATAGCTTGTATACAAAGGTTGAAGTTTACGGATTTAATAAATTTTTTGAAAAAACACGATTAAAGATACTAAACAATGCAGAACTTACCATAGATTCGCATAGCTTTAGCAGATGTTAAATTAATAGCTTCTATACAAAGGTTGAAGTTTACGGATTTATCAAATTTTTAAAAAAAACACGATTAAAGCTACTAAACAATGCAGAACTTACCATAGATTCGCATAGCTTTAGCAGATGTTAAATTAATAGCTTGTATACAAAGGTTGAAGTTTACATATTTAACAAATTTTTGAAAAAAACACGATTAAAGTTACTATACAATGCAGAACTTACCATAGATTCGCATAGCTCTAGCAGATGTTAAATTAATAGCTTGTATGCAAAGGTTGAATTTTACTGATTTAACAAATTTTTGAAAAAAACACGATTAAAGATACTAAACAATGGATAACGTACCATAGATTCGCATAGCTTTAGCAGATGTTAAATTAATAACTTGTATACAAAGGTTGAAGTTTACGGGTTTAACAAATTTTTGAAAAAAAACGCGATTAAAGATACTAAACAATGCAGAACTTACCATAGATTCGCATAGCTTTAGCAGATGTTAAATTAATAGCTTGTATACAAAGGTTGAAGTTTACGGGTATAACAAATTTTTGAAAAAAACACGATTAAAGATACTAAACAATGGAGAACGTACCATAGATTCGCATAGCTTTAGCAGATGTTAAATTAATAGCTTGTATACAAAGGCTGAAGCTTACAGATTTAACAAATTTTTGAAAAAAACACTATTAAAGATACTAAACAATGGAGAACGTACCATAGATTCGCATAGCTTTAGCAAATGTTAAATTAATAGCTTGTATACAAAGGTTGAAGCTTACAGATTTAACAAATTGTTGAAAAAAACACGATTAAAGATACTATACAATGCAGAACTTTCCATAGATTCGCATAGCTGTAGCAGATGTTAAATTAATATCTTTTATGCAAAGGTTGAATTTTACAGATTTAACAAATTTTTGAAAAAAACACGATTAAAGATACTAAACAATGGATAACGTACCATAGATTCGCATAGCTTTAGCAGATGTTAAATTAATAGCTTGTATACAAAGGTTGAAGTTTACGGGTTTAACAAATTTTTGAAAAAAAACACGATTTAAGATACTAAACAATGCAGAACTTACCATAGATTCGCATAGCTTTAGCAGATGTTAAATTAATAGCTTGTATACAAAGGTTGAAGTTTACGGGTATAACAAATTTTTGAAAAAAACACGATTAAAGATACTAAACAATGGAGAACGTACCATAGATTCGCATAGCTTTAGCAGATGTTAAATTAATAGCTTGTATACAAAGGTTGAAGCTTACAGATTTAACAAATTTTTGAAAAAAACACGATTAAAGATACTAAACAATGGAGAACGTACCATAGATTCGCATAGCTTTAGCAAATGTTAAATTAATAGCTTGTATACAAAGGTTGAAGCTTACAGATTTAACAAATTGTTGAAAAAAACACGATTAAAGATACTATACAATGCAGAACTTTCCATAGATTCGCATAGCTCTAGCAGATGTTAAATTAATATCTTTTATGCAAAGGTTGAATTTTACAGATTTAACAAATTTTTGAAAAAAACACGATTAAAGATACTAAACAATGGATAACGTACCATAGATTCGCATAGCTTTAGCAGATGTTAAATTAATAGCTTGTATACAAAGGTTGAAGTTTACGGGTTTAACAAATTTTTGAAAAAAAACACGATTAAAGATACTAAACAATGCAGAACTTACCATAGATTCGCATAGCTTTAGCAGATGTTAAATTAATAGCTTGTATACAAAGGTTGAAGTTTACGGGTATAACAAATTTTTGAAAAAAACACGATTAAAGATACTAAACAATGGAGAACGTACCATAGATTCGCATAGCTTTAGCAGATGTTAAATTAATAGCTTGTATACAAAGGTTGAAGCTTACAGATTTAACAAATTTTTGAAAAAAACACGATTAAAGATACTAAACAATGGAGAACGTACCATAGATTCGCATAGCTTTAGCAAATGTTAAATTAATAGCTTGTATACAAAGGTTGAAGCTTACAGATTTAACAAATTGTTGAAAAAAACACGATTAAAGATACTATACAATGCAGAACTTTCCATAGATTCGCATAGCTCTAGCAGATGTTAAATTAATATCTTTTATGCAAAGGTTGAATTTTACAGATTTAACAAATTTTTGAAAAAAACACGATTAAAGATACTAAACAATGGATAACGTACCATAGATTCGCATAGCTTTAGCAGATGTTAAATTAATAGCTTGTATACAAAGGTTGAAGTTTACGGGTTTAAAAATGTTTTGAAAAAACACGATTTAAGATACTAAACAATGCAGAACGTACCATAGATTCGCATAGTTTTAGCAGATGTTAAATTAATAGCTTGTATACAAAGGTTGAAGTTTACGGATTTAACAAATTTTTGAAAAAAACAGGATTAAACATACTAAACAATGCAGAACTTACCATAGATTCGCATAGCTTTAGCAGATGTTAAATTAATAGCTTGTATACAAAGGTTGAAGTTTACGGGTTTAATAATGTTTTGAAAAAACACGATTAAAGATACTAAACAATGCAGAACTTACTATAGATTCGCATAGCTTTAGTAGCTGTTAAATTAATAGCTTGTATACAAAGGTTAAAGTTTACCGGTTTAACAAATTTTTGAAAAAAACACGAATAAAGATACTAAACAATGGATAACGTACCATAGATTCGCATAGCTTTAGCAGATGTTAAATTAATAGCTTGTATACAAAGGTTGAAGTTTACGGATTTAACAAATTTTTGAAAAAAACGCGATTAAACATACTAAACAATGCAGAACTTACCATAGATTCACATAGCTTTAGCAGATGTTAAATTAATAGCTTGTATACAAAGGTTGAAGTTTACGGGTTTAAAAATGTTTTGAAAAAACACGATTAAAGATACTAAACAATGCAGAATTTACTATAGATTCGCATAGCTTTAGGAGCTGTTAAATTAATAGCTTGTATACAAAGCTTGAAGTTTACGGATTTAACAAATTTTTGAAAAAAAACACGATTATAGATACTAAACTATGTAGAACGTGCCATAGATTCGCATAGCTTTAGCAGATGTTAAATTAATAGCTTGTATACAAAGGTTGAAATTTACGGATTTATGAAATTTTTGAAAAAAAAAAGATTAAAGATACTAAACAATGCAGAACTTACCATAGATTCGCATAGCTTTAGCAGATGTTAAATTAATAGCTTGTATACAAAAGTTGAAGTTTACGGATTTATCATATTTTTGAAAAAAACACGATTAAAGCTACTAAACAATGCAGAACTTAACATAGATTCGCATAGCTTTAGCAGATGTTAAATTAATGGCTTGTATAGAAAGGTTGAAGTTTACATATTTAACAAATTTTTGAAAAAAACACGATTAAAGATACTATACAATGCAGAACTTACCATAGATTCGCATAGCTCTAGCAGATGTTAAATTAATAGCTAGTATGCAAAGGTTGAATTTTACAGATTTAACAAATTTTTGAAAAAAAACACGATTAAAGATACTAAACAATGGAGAACTTACCATAGATTCGCATAGCTTTAGCAGATGTTAAATTAATAGCTTGTATACAAAGGTTGAAGTTTACGGATTTAACAAATTTTTGAAAAAAACACGATTAAAGATACTAAACAATGGATAACGTACCATAGATTCGCATAACTTTAGCAGATGTTAAATTAATAGCTTGTATACAAAGGTTGAAGTTTACAGATTTAACAAATTTTTGAAAAAAACACGACTAAAGATACTAAACAATGCAGAACTTACCATAGATTCGCATAGCTCTAGCTGATGTTAAATTAATAGCTAGTATGCAAAGGTTGAATTTTACAGATTTAACAAATTTTTGAAAAAAAACACGATTAAAGATACTAAACAATGGAGAACTTACCATAGATTCGCATAGCTTTAGCAGATGTTAAATTAATAGCTTGTATACAAAGGTTGAAGTTTACGGATTTAACAAATTTTTGAAAAAAACACGATTAAAGATACTAAACAATGGATAACGTACCATAGATTCGCATAACTTTAGCAGATGTTAAATTAATAGCTTGTATACAAAGGTTGAAGTTTACAGATTTAACAAATTTTTGAAAAAAACACGACTAAAGATACTAAACAATGCAGAACTTGAAATAGATTCGCATAGCTTTAGCAGATTTTAAATTAATAGCTTGTATGCAAAGGTTGAATTTTACTAATTTAACAAATTTTTGAAAAAAAACACGATTATAGATACTAAACAATGTAGAACGTGCCATAGATTCGCATAGCTTTAGCAGATGTTAAATTAATAGCTTGTATACAAAGGTTGAAATTTACGGATTTAACAAATTTTTGAAAAAAACAAGATTAAAGATACTAAACAATGCAGAACTTACCATGGATTCGCATAGCTTTAGCAGATGTTAAATTAATAGCTTGTATACAAAGGTTGAAGTTTACAGATTTAACAAATTTTGAAAAAAAACACGATTAAAGATACTATACAATGCAGAACTTACCATTGATTCGCATAGCTCTAGCAGATGTTAAATTAATAGCTTGTATGCAAAGGTTGAATTTTACAGATTTAACAAATTTTTGAAAAAAACACGATTAAAGATACTAAACAATGGATAACGTACCATAGATTCGCATAGCTTTAGCAGATGGTCAATTAATAGCTTGTATACAAAGGTTGAAGTTTACGGGTTTAACAAATTTTTGAAAAAAACACGATTTAAGATACTAAACAATGCAGAACTTACCATAGATTCGCATAGTTTTAGCAGATGTTAAATTAATAGCTTGTATAGAAAGGTTGAAGTTTACGGATTTAACAAATTTTTGAAAAAAACAGGATTAAACATACTAAACAATGCAGAACTTACCATAGATTCGCATAGCTTTAGCAGATGTTAAATTAATAGCTTGTATACAAAGGTTGAAGTTTACGGGTTTAATAATGTTTTGAAAAAACACGATTAAAGATACTAAACAATGCAGAACTTACTATAGATTCCCATAGCTTTAGCAGCTGTTAATTAATAGCTTGTATACAAAGGTTGAAGTTTACGGATTTAATAAATTTTTTGAAAAAACACGATTAAAGATACTAAACAATGCAGAACTTACCATAGATTCGCATAGCTTTATCAGATGTTAAATTAATAACTTGTATACAAAGGTTGAAGTTTACGGATTTATCAAATTTTTAAAAAAAACACGATTAAAGCTACTAAACAATGCAGAACTTACCATAGATTCGCATAGCTTTAGCAGATGTTAAATTAATAGCTTGTATACAAAGGTTGAAGTTTACATATTTAACAAATTTTTGAAAAAAACACGATTAAAGATACTATACAATGCAGAACTTACCATAGATTCGCATAGCTCTAGCAGATGTTAAATTAATAGCTTGTATGCAAAGGTTGAATTTTACTGATTTAACAAATTTTTGAAAAAAACACGATTAAAGATACTAAACAATGGATAACGTACCATAGATTCGCATAGCTTTAGCAGATGTTAAATTAATAACTTGTATACAAAGGTTGAAGTTTACGGGTTTAACAAATTTTTGAAAAAAAACACGATTAAAGATACTAAACAATGCAGAACTTACCATAGATTCGCATAGCTTTAGCAGATGTTAAATTAATAGCTTGTATACAAAGGTTGAAGTTTACGGGTATAACAAATTTTTGAAAAAAACACGATTAAAGATACTAAACAATGGAGAACGTACCATAGATTCGCATAGCTTTAGCAGATGTTAAATTAATAGCTTGTATACAAAGGTTGAAGCTTACAGATTTAACAAATTTTTGAAAAAAACACGATTAAAGATACTAAACAATGGAGAACGTACCATAGATTCGCATAGCTTTAGCAGATGTTAAATTAATAGTTTGTATACAAAGGTTGAAGCTTACAGATTTAACAAATTGTTGAAAAAAACACGATTAAAGATACTATGCAATGCAGAACTTTCCATAGATTCGCATAGCTCTAGCAGATGTTAAATTAATATCTGTTGTGCAAAGATTGAATTTTACAGATTTAACAAATTTTTGAAAAAAACACGATTAAAGATACTATACAATGCAGAACTTACCATAGATTCGCATAGCTCTAGCAGATGTTAAATTAATAGCTTGTATGCAAAGGTTGAATTTTACTAATTTAACAAATTTTTGAAAAAAACACGATTAAAGATACTAAACAATGGATAACGTACCATAGATTCGCATAGCTTTAGCAGATGGTCAATTAATAGCTTGTATACAAAGGTTGAAGTTTACGGGTTTAACAAATTTTTGAAAAAAACACGATTTAAGATACTAAACAATGCAGAACTTACCATAGATTCGCATAGTTTTAGCAGATGTTAAATTAATAGCTTGTATACAAAGGTTGAAGTTTACGGATTTAACAAATTTTTGAAAATAACAGGATTAAACATACTAAACAATGCAGAACTTACCATAGATTCGCATAGCTTTAGCAGATGTTAAATTAATAGCTTCTATACAAAGGTTGAAGTTTACGGGTTTAATAATGTTTTGAAAAAACACGATTAAAGATACTAAACAATGCAGAACTTACTATAGATTCCCATAGCTTTAGCAGCTGTTAATTAATAGCTTGTATACAAAGGTTGAAGTTTACGGATTTAATAAATTTTTTGAAAAAACACGATTAAAGATACTAAACAATGCAGAACTTACCATAGATTCGCATAGCTTTATCAGATGTTAAATTAATAACTTGTATACAAAGGTTGAAGTTTACGGATTTATCAAATTTTTAAAAAAAACACGATTAAAGCTACTAAACAATGCAGAACTTACCATAGATTCGCATAGCTTTAGCAGATGTTAAATTAATAGCTTGTATACAAAGGTTGAAGTTTACATATTTAACAAATTTTTGAAAAAAACACGATTAAAGATACTATACAATGCAGAACTTACCATAGATTCGCATAGCTCTAGCAGATGTTAAATTAATAGCTTGTATGCAAAGGTTGAATTTTACTGATTTAACAAATTTTTGAAAAAAACACGATTAAAGATACTAAACAATGGATAACGTACCATAGATTCGCATAGCTTTAGCAGATGTTAAATTAATAACTTGTATACAAAGGTTGAAGTTTACGGGTTTAAAAAATTTTTGAAAAAAAACACGATTAAAGAAACTAAACAATGCAGAACTTACCATAGATTCGCATAGCTTTAGCAGATGTTAAATTAATAGCTTGTATACAAAGGTTGAAGTTTACGGGTATAACAAATTTTTGAAAAAAACACGATTAAAGATACTAAACAATGGAGAACGTACCATAGATTCGCATAGCTTTAGCAGATGTTAAATTAATAGCTTGTATACAAAGGTTGAAGCTTACAGATTTAACAAATTTTTGAAAAAAACACGATTAAACATACTAAACAATGGAGAACGTACCATAGATTCGCATAGCTTTAGCAGATGTTAAATTAATAGCTTGTATACAAAGGTTGAAGCTTACAGATTTAACAAATTGTTGAAAAAAACACGATTAAAGATACTATGCAATGCAGAACTTTCCATAGATTCGCATAGCTCTAGCAGATGTTAAATTAATATCTTTTGTGCAACGATTGAATTTTACAGATTTAACAAATTTTTGAAAAAAACACGATTAAAGATACTAAACAATGGATAACGTACCATAGATTCGCATAGCTTTAGCAGATGTTAAATTAATAGCTTGTATACAAAGGTTGAAGTTTACGGATTTAACAAATTTTTGAAAAAAACACGATTAAAGATACTAAACAATGGATAACGTACCATAGATTCGCATAGCTTTAGCAGATGTTAAATTAATAGCTTGTATACAAAGGTTGAAGTTTACAGATTTAACAAATTTTTGAAAAAAACACGATTAAAGATACTATACAATGCAGAACTTACCATAGATTCGCATAGCTCTAGCAGATGTTAAATTAATAGCTTGTATGCAAAGGTTGAATTTTACTAATTTAACAAATTTTTGAAAAAAACACGATTAAAGATACTAAACAATGGATAACGTACCATAGATTCGCATAGCTTTAGCAGATGTTAAATTAATAACTTGTATACAAAGGTTGAAGTTTACGGGTTTAACAAATTTTTGAAAAAAACACGACTAAAGATACTAAACAATGCAGAACTTACCATAGATTCGCATAGCTTTAGCAGATGTTAAAATAATAGCTTGATTACAAAGGTTGAAGTTTACGGATTTAACAAATTTTTGAAAAAAAACACGATTATAGATACTAAACAATGTAGAACGTGCCATAGATTCGCATAGCTTTAGCAGATGTTAAATTAATAGCTTGTATACAAAGGTTGAAATTTACGGATTTAACAAATTTTTGAAAAAAACAAGATTAAAGATACTAAACAATGCAGAACTTACCATGGATTCGCATAGCTTTAGCAGATGTTAAATTAATAGCTTGTATACAAAGGTTGAAGTTTACAGATTTAACAAATTTTTGAAAAAAAACACGATTAAAGATACTATACAATGCAGAACTTACCATTGATTCGCATAGCTCTAGCAGATGTTAAATTAATAGCTTGTATGCAAAGGTTGAATTTTACAGATTTAACAAATTTTTGAAAAAAACACGATTAAAGATACTAAACAATGGATAACGTACCATAG
Source organism: Prosapia bicincta (assembly GCA_036971475.1). Lineage (NCBI taxonomy): Eukaryota > Metazoa > Arthropoda > Insecta > Hemiptera > Cercopidae > Prosapia > Prosapia bicincta. Next base: position 267,413,645 of record JBAIZL010000004.1, on the reverse strand, counting down.
ATTCGCATAGCTTTAGCAGATGGTCAATTAATAGCTTGTATACAAAGGTTGAAGTTTACGGGTTTAACAAATTTTTGAAAAAAACACGATTTAAGATACTAAACAATGCAGAACTTACCATAGATTCGCATAGTTTTAGCAGATGTTAAATTAATAGCTTGTATACAAAGGTTGAAGTTTACGGATTTAACAAATTTTTGAAAAAAACAGGATTAAACATACTAAACAATGCAGAACTTACCATAGATTCGCATAGCTTTAGCAGATGTTAAATTAATAGCTTGTATACAAAGGTTGAAGTTTACGGGTTTAATAATGTTTTGAAAAAACACGATTAAAGATACCAAACAATGCAGAACTTACTATAGATTCCCATAGCTTTAGCAGCTGTTAAATTAATAGCTTGTATACAAAGGTTGAAGTTTACGGATTTAATAAATTTTTTGAAAAAACACGATTAAAGATACTAAACAATGCAGAACTTACCATAGATTCGCATAGCTTTATCAGATGTTAAATTAATAACTTGTATACAAAGGTTGAAGTTTACGGATTTATCAAATTTTTAAAAAAAACACGATTAAAGCTACTAAACAATGCAGAACTTACCATAGATTCGCATAGCTTTAGCAGATGTTAAATTAATAGCTTGTATACAAAGGTTGAAGTTTACATATTTAACAAATTTTTGAAAAAAACACGATTAAAGATACTATACAATGCAGAACTTACCATAGATTCGCATAGCTCTAGCAGATGTTAAATTAATAGCTTGTATGCAAAGGTTGAATTTTACTGATTTAACAAATTTTTGAAAAAAACACGATTAAAGATACTAAACAATGGATAACGTACCATAGATTCGCATAGCTTTAGCAGATGTTAAATTAATAACTTGTATACAAAGGTTGAAGTTTACGGGTTTAACAAATTTTTGAAAAAAAACACGATTAAAGATACTAAACAATGCAGAACTTACCATAGATTCGCATAGCTTTAGCAGATGTTAAATTAATAGCTTGTATACAAAGGTTGAAGTTTACGGGTATAACAAATTTTTGAAAAAAACACGATTAAAGATACTAAACAATGGAGAACGTACCATAGATTCGCATAGCTTTAGCAGATGTTAAATTAATAGCTTGTATACAAAGGTTGAAGCTTACAGATTTAACAAATTTTTGAAAAAAACATGATTAAAGATACTAAACAATGGAGAACGTACCATAGATTCGCATAGCTTTAGCAGATGTTAAATTAATAGCTTGTATACAAAGGTTGAAGCTTACAGATTTAACAAATTGTTGAAAAAAACACGATTAAAGATACTATGCAATGCAGAACTTTCCATAGATTCGCATAGCTCTAGCAGATGTTAAATTAATATCTTTTGTGCAAAGATTGAATTTTACAGATTTAACAAATTTTTGAAAAAAACACGATTAAAGATACTAAACAATGGATAACGTACCATAGATTCGCATAGCTTTAGCAGATGTTAAATTAATAGCTTGTATACAAAGGTTGAAGTTTACGGATTTAACAAATTTTTGAAAAAAAACACGATTATAGATACTAAACAATGTAGAACGTGCCATAGATTCGCATAGCTTTAGCAGATGTTAAATTAATAGCTTGTATACAAAGGTTGTAGTTTACGGATTTAACAAATTTTTGAAAAAAACAAGATTAAAGATACTAAACAATGCAGAACTTACCATAGATTCGCATAGCTTTAGCAGATGTTAAATTAATAGCTTGTATACAAAGGTTGAAGTTTACACATTTAACAATTTTTTTTGAAAATAACACTATTCAAAGATTCTAAGCAATGTAGAATTTACCATAAATTCGCATAGGCTTACCAGATTTTATATTAATTGCTTGTATATAATGGTTAGTGCATGTTTAAAGTGTCTAATGTAATGTATTTAAATACTGTTACAAAAAACGCTTATATCTTGCAAACGCTACAAAGTAAAGAACTCATTATGTTACAGATTATTCCCCAGTACGTTCTGAATGTATTACTGTACTCCGGAGAAGGTTTAAAAATGTATCACTTTTTTGCCCCGATTCGCATAGTTTTACTAGATGGATAAATAATAACTTGTATAAAAAGGTTTAAGTTTACGGATTTAACAATTGTTTTGAAAAAAAACACTAAAGAGCTTAAACAATGCAGAACTTACCATAGATTTCCATAGATAGAGCTCGTTATGCTACAGGTTATTCCCCAGTACGTCCTGAATGTATAACTGTACTCTGGGGAAGGTTTAAAATTTTATCACTTTTTTGCCCCAAAAAAGTTATGAATTAGTTCATGGATTTAAGGTTTTTTTTAAAAAAAATTACATACTATTTAAGACCCTAAACAATGCAGAATTTACCATTGATTTGCATAGTTTTACCAGAATTTATAATAATAGCTTTTACACAAAGGTTGAAGTTTACGGATTTAACATTTTCTTCGTAAAAAAACACTATTTAAAGATCCTAAACAATGACGTATTTGCCATATTGCCATAGTTTTACCAGATATTAATATTAATAACTTGTATATAAGTTTGAAGTTTACGGATATAATCATTTTTTTGAAAAAAACACTAATTAATGATCCTACACAATGCAGAATTTACCATTGATTTGCATAGTTTTACCAGATTTTATAATAATAGCTTTTACACAAAGGTTGAAGTTTACGGATTTAACATTTTCTTCGTAAAAAAACACTATTTAAAGATCCTAAACAATGACGTATTTGCCATATTGCCATAGTTTTACCAGATATTAATATTAATAACTTGTATATAAGTTTGAAGTTTACGGATATAATCATTTTTTTGAAAAAAACACTAATTAATGATCCTACACAATGCAGAATTTACTATAGTTTTACAGATTTTATAATTATTGCCTGTTTATGAAGGTTAGTGCATGTTTAAAGTGTCAAATATAAAGTATTTAAAAACTGCTACAAAAACGTTTATATCTTGCAAGCGGTACAAAGTAAAGAGTTCGTTATGTTACAGTTATTCCCCAGTACGTCCTGAATGTATTACTGTACTCTGGGGAAGGTTTAATATTTTATCACTTTTTTGCCCCAAATAAGTTATGAATTATAATAGTTCATGGATTTAACGATTTTTTTTTTGAAAAATAACACACTATTTAGGAGCCTAAACAACACAGAATTTACCATAGATTTGCATAGTTTTACCAAATTTTATACTTATTAATACTTATACATGTTTGCCAGCCCATTTAACTGGCAAATAATTGATTGTGTTTTATTACATAATGTTTGTGGCAAATATCTTAATGTTTTTTTAATACAGATTTCCTTGAGCTAAAGCTGATTAGCGGTAAAGGTATATGTTAACTTTTAATAAATATATTTTAAAGTGTGACACTTTAAAAATATCATCCACATATCTAATCCAAATACGTGGATTATATGGAGGGTCTCTTTTCAGTTCAAATTCAAATCTATTCATAAATAAATTAGCAATGAACGGAGATAAGCTACTCCCCATGGCTGTACCCTCTAATTGTCTATAATATTCATTATTAAATTGAAAATAATTTTGTTTCATGCAACATTCTTTAAGTTTAATATATTCATTGATTTTCTGTTTCTCTACTTTATTATATTCTAAAAATTCTCCAAGGTATTTTATCGTCTCATGAATAGGGAATACTTGGAAATAGCGAGCAGACATCAAAAGAAACCAATACTTCCTCATTTTTCAGTTTTACTTCTTTAATCTTATTTACAAATTCTATGCTATTTTCAACCGAATAATTTTTCCTTTGGAAATCGAACTTAGAAAATTGTCCAACCAACCATTTAGATACATGATTATTAGGCGAATTTGTACCTGATACTATGGGTCTCATCATTTTTCCCGGTTTATGAATTTTTGGTAGGCAATATAATCTTGGTAAAGAAGGGTTAGAATTTGTTAATTTCCATTTCTCATTATCTGATAAAATCAATTTGCTGTTTTTAATCTCTTCTTTAGTTCTTTGTATAAACTTATTTAACGTATTCTTATTCAACTTTTTGTATGGACCTTCCTTCAACAATTCTTCTACTCTGTTAACATAATCTACTTTATCTAAAATAACAATAGTATTTCCTTTATCTGCTTTCAAATAATAACAGGGTTTCTCCCTTAATTTTTTCACTATTTCTACCTCCTTTTTAAAACTCACCTTATTGGTTCCGTTTAATCTTTTACTTTTTTCTAAATTTTCTTCTAATTTAATTTTACACGCATTTCTAATAAAGTTCTTATCATTATCTTTAAAATTAATGATTTGGCTTTAAATATTAGCTACAATATCTAAAATTAATTTTTTCTTAGTCTCTGGCAGCGTAAATTTTAATCCTTTTTTTAAAAATATCCAATTCTTTTTTTCAAAAACCAATGAAGATACATTTTTAACCAATAGACTTTCCTTACTCGCATAATTAGGTTGTTCTACTACATTTCCCTTTAATTTTATTTCTAAAGATCTGAACTTTTTGTTTAAAGTAGCAATTTTTTGTTCATATCTACTCTGGTTAACTGTGTAAACGTTTTTACCAAACTCATCCCATTCGTCATTATCCATCTCAGCCATTAATTTTAATTGCAACTTGTAAGCTTCAATTTCCAAATAACCAAGTTTACTATACAAATATTTAATCTCTAAAATGACCCACTTATGCTTAGCAAACTCCAATACTCTCTCCGTACGGGGATTCATTAATTTAATCTCTATCCCATTTACAAAATTTGGGATAATTTGTCGATTCTTATAATTTTTGAGAAAATTGATATCCGCTCTCACTAATTTAATTTTCAAATTCAATTATCGGAAATAATTGAGCTCATCAGACCTGGTAGTTATTATCTTTAATGATTTCTTGAGCAACTGTTGCCTAATGTTATAATATTTTAAATAACAAACCCAATAACCACAATATAACTTTATGGGGAGCGATGGGGAGTAGCCTATCTCCGTTTATTGATAATTTATTTATGAATAGATTTGAATTTGAACTGAAAAGAGACCATATTGTCCACGTACTTGGATTAGATATGTGGATGACATTTTCGCGGTGTTTAATACGGAAGAATGTCAAGTAGAAGAATTTATAGCCCAATTAAATAGTAAGAACACGGCAATTAAATTTACGTTTGAAATGGAAAAGAGTAACAAGTTAAATTTGTTGGCTATATCTTGTATGAAAGTAGGTAACAAACTGGAGTTCAACATCTACTGAAAACCAACGAACAATAACAGATATTTACTAAATAGTTCTAACCATTGCTTTCAACACAAACTAGCAACCTTTAATTCGATGGTGAATAGACTTCTTAAAGTGCAGCTAACAAAAAAACGATTTTATGATGAATTAACAAATATTAAAGATATTACTAGGTGGAACCATTTTGATATTTAAGTTATTGACAACATATTACGGAAACAAAAAAGAAAACTGTTGATGAAAGGTGCCTCAAATTTATTACCGGAAGAAGGAAATAGAAGATACGTTAGTTTACCGTATGACATGAATATTACAAGAGGATTGAACAGTATTTTTAACAAGTTTAATATTGCAATCGCGTATGAAAGTTCAAATAATTTAGGAAGTTTGTTAGGGAATCCAAAAGATAAGATTCCTATGTTAGAAAAATCGCGTATATATCAAATAAATTGTGAAGATTGTGATCAAATTTATATAGGTCAGTCTAGGAGAAAAACTGCCACTAGATTTAAAGAACATATTTCCCATATTAAGTACCTCCGACCAGAAAAATCTAGTGTAGCAGAACATATAATAGACACAAACCATAGTTTAGATTTCAATAATATTAAGTTAATAAAATATGTTAACAACATAAGTTTATTAAATGTATTGGAAAGTATTTATATATATAAATGTAGACATAATAATTTAATGAATTGTGACAAAGAGCCTATTGCTAATTCAGGTTTATATTCCTTGATTGATTAAATTTAAAATAAAGGCTGATTTTAAGTGACAATGCTTAAGACAAAATAACAATAAATTTATAACCTCAAGATTTTTTGCTATATATGCTACGTTGTAAATTAAATTAATTTTTGTTTAGTACTTCTGAAGATGGTTACCTGGTAACCGAAATGTACATCAAGTGATTAAATAAAGTTATATTGTGGCTATTGGGTTTCTTATTTAAAATATTAAAACTTAAATTCTGCCTAAAAAATACAAAACTAGCCACAGATATTTTTGGAAACTTTTAAATTTCATTTGTGTTGCAAAACTGTAAGAATATTGTCACCGATCTGAAGCATTAAGTAAATAGTTATTTTGTAGAACGTGAAAATTGACCACAGCTCGGCGAAACCAACGTCAAGATACCAGAAATAAAGATACACACGTTTAAAACTTTTTTATTTCATATGCAGCCAGAAATTTGAAATACAAAATTAGTTATAAAGTATAACTACACAATTGAAAATTAAATTATAACAAACATAAACATCAATCCAATTATATTGAACAATAAGAACATAAAAGTAAAAAAGAAACACATTTATATCAACGTGAAATCCAATTTATCAATACCATAGTAGCCAAATAGAACAGTTTTATGAAGCGTGTGCTATATCATACACTTATGGCTCTAATAACATATAATGTACAACAAAAAATTATTTTAGCATGATTCATATAGCTTTTCATGATCCATATATATATTTATATGTATACATATATGTTAAACACTTATAAAACACTGAATATTCAGATAGACAGATCAGATTATAATTCATTATAATAATGATAATGAATTTAACACAACTAGATACCCAACAGTAAACATATCCTAAGGAAATTAATTTACAAACAACTGTCTGGTTTCTTACATTCTTACTTTTCTATAACTCAACCAGTTTTGGTAATTTTTATTTTGTGGTTTAATGTTTTCCTGATGATAACACATCTGAAATAAGCCAATACAATGTTTTATGGGTATGATTACTAATTAATAAAAACATATTTTTGTGTAAAACATCTTTTTCTTATGAAAATGTTACGCAATTTTTTACCATCACACAAACTAAAATTTATTTCCTGTTTAACTAACCAACTTTAATAATTAAAACGATCGTCATGTATTTCTGTCCAACTTTTTAAAATGGTTCCTTATCCAATCAGTAAAACTAAATATTATAAACCTTGAGTCTAAAATGTAAATTGCTTTGACTAGTTATCTGGTTATACCAAGGGCGGCTCCAGTGGAAGGGCAGTAGAGGGAATTGCCTCCCGCCGAACGTTTTTGTACTTTTGTATTTAGAAATTTATTTTTTATATTTGGGACACATTTAAATTTATCCCACTGTACTTATACAAATTTATTTTTCATTGTGCTTTTATTTTAAGGCAATGTATTTTCTATTTAAATTTATGTAATGTTAGTGTAAAAATAACATTGGTAGTTCCACCCAGCATAAACACTGGCGTTACAAGTGGCGCACAAGTTCCGTAGCTCGGTTGTAATAACAGTTTGTGCACTACGGCTCTACGTCGTCCTCGTCAGACCGAGCCGTTTGATACCATTGGTAGTTCCACCCAGCATAAACACTGGCATGTTACAAGTGGCGCACTAGTTCCGTAGCTCGGCTGTACTAACAGTCTGTGTACTACGACTCCCCGTCGTCCTCATCAGACCGAGCCGTTTGATAGCATTGGTAGTTCCACCCAGCATAAACACTGGCATGTTACAAGTGGCGCACTAGTTCCGTAGCTCGGCTGTACTAACAGTCTGTGTACTACGACTCCCCGTCGTCCTCATCAGACCGAGCCGTTTGATAGCATTGGTAGTTCCACCCAGCATAAACACTGGCATGTTACAAGTGGCGCACTAGTTCCGTAGCTCGGCTGTACTAACAGTCTGTGTACTACGACTCCCCGTCGTCCTAATCAGACCGAGCCGTTTGATAGCATTGGTAGTTCCACCCAGCATAAACACTGGCATGTTACAAGTGGCGCACTAGTTCCGTAGCTCGGCTGTACTAACAGTCTGTGCACTACGGCTCCCCGTCGCCCTCGTCAGACCTAGCCGTTTGATAAAACGATGAGAATTAAACAATATTTTGTACTATCTAGAAAATAATAATTTTAGTATCTATGTAAATTTAGGTGAAACGCATGTCTTGATGAAAAAAAATGCTAAATTTCCTATGATTTTTAAGTACAAGAATAATGTAAAATTTTATTTTCAGGCCTTTATTTTTGAATGTTTTCTCCCTCAAACCACCCTATGTTTTCCTGCCACTGCGAAAGTATAGCCTGGAGCCATCCATGGGTTATACTGGTATGTCCTCATGACAATAATGCAAGAGTATAGTCGTTTAAAGTCAGTGATTAGCTGTCGCCACATTGAGACTTTCTTTGTGTATATTAGTGATAGTTTTGTTCATAGCTATCGTAATTAATGTCTAAATAAATATATTTCATAATGAGTAATAACATACCTTGTATTTCTGTATTGTTATTCTTATCCCCTTTACTGAAGTTGGCAATAACATAATCAGTAAATCAGTAATCAGTAATTGGAGATTAACGAAATTCGCAATAACATTATTAATGCGTGCGAATTATGTGACAGTAAACCACGACAATGCATGACTGTTTTATAAACCATCATAAATAATAAAATGAAGAATTCTCAATTCATATAATTGATTATTAAATTCATTAAATAGATTATAATTAACAAATTCTAATATATAATGAAATATGTATTCTAGTGTATTATTGAAAAAATAAGAGAAATACAAATACAAGAATTATTTATTGAATCATAGAATTCAAAGATTTTCGTTGGGAAACAGCACCAACATCATTAGGAATAAATGATAAATAATAATGTCGATTTATTCCTGATGATGTTGGTACTGTTTGTCAACGAAAAGCTGTGTATGTGTACGCGCGCATGTGCGTGCGTGTGGCGCGCATGTGCGTGCGTGTGGTTTTGTGTGTGTGTGTGTGTGTGTGTGTGTGTGTGTGTGTGTGTGAGTGAGTTAGTGTGCTTGTTCGTGTGCGTGTGTGCGTGTTCGTGTGTGCGCGCGCGCTCGTGTGTGTGTGTATGTGTGTGTGTGCGCGCGCGTGCGTGCGTGTGTATATAATAAATATGAATCTAATACAAAAACTTATATTTTGTAGGTATAATGTCAACTCCAAACTTTATAAAGTACTAAGAACATAAATAGAATATATTTCATTATTATTTTTAAATCCAAAAAATGTATAGGCTTTGCAGAAATCATATGACACCTGATGACGTCTTCTGCACATATCATCAAAACTTGGGGCTATGTGCTGACAACAGTAAATAGATGTATACAATTTTTTATTACTAGAATGTTTTATTTTTATGCAACTTATATAGCTTATATATATTTTTTTATATCAAAAGTGTGACATGTTTACATTAAATAAAATGCTTCAACATTTGCCGTAGCAACATGTTTACAGTCAGCAATGAACGTGGAAATCACAAATGTCTTAAATACACAATTTGAGGTTAGAACTTCAGCCTAAGTTAACATAGTATTAAGTCTATGGTATCACAGCCCCATTAGAAAAGCAAGGTGACTGAAATTAAATTTTGGTATTGTCTCAATTTTATTTGGGTTTGTTAGTCTTAAAATAATTATTTATTCAGTGAAATTTTAGAGTAATTTATAATCGTATTGTTACAACTATTATTTGAGCTTAGCTTGTGAGGTTATGTAAAATAAAAAAAATAATAAAAAACATATACAAAACTCACAAATTAATCATTTATTCACTCATTCGCGTTACAATGACAAAGTCATCCTTATCAGTGAGTTGTAAGTTAGAGTTTGTAGTTGTAACACTCACTGATGATGATGACTTTGTCGTTGAAATGCGTATGAGTCAATAAATGAATAATTTGTGAGTTTTGTGTATGTTTTTTTATTTGTTTTATTCGTATTGTTGTTTGATAAAAACAATAAGCAAGAAATAATTACAAAAATATTCTTTACATGGAATATACAATACATTTTTCAAACACATTTTACAAATTAATATTCAGACATTTTAAAACTACTTAATTTTCTGTTACTTTTTTCGCCTATCGTAGAAGTGAGTTAGAAACATTACTGCACATCAACACTTTAAGCGAAAACTGACTTTAGTTTTTGGAAAGCATGGTCTCAAAGATTATTAGTTACACAAGATACATTTTCCTTTATAATGCTGTAAAATATATAGTCAAGATTTACTGAGCATGACATTGAAACTTTTAAAACCAGGAAATAAATTATTTGTTTCCAAGAACAACCTCAATAATCAATAAAACAAATATTTCGCAGTATCACAATTATTCATTTATAGTTGACTATTTTATTATTTTTTGGTTAATTAGTTTGCTGCTACACTCAAAGAATACTGGTCTTGAGCACATATATGCATACATTCTTGGCCCTCTCTTTTGGATACTTGTTACAGGTTTTTGTAGTAGCATGATCTCATCTAATTATCTGTCTCATCGCTGTTATTAGGTATTTACGGTTTTTTATATTAACTTGGCAAAAAAAACACTACTTACCAATTTTTTCAGCAGACGTATTTCGCACTAGTTCAGCGCATTATTCAATACTGTGTTTCACGGATAATACTCTTCTATGACTCACAGCATTGAATAATGCACTGACTTAGTGCGAAACGCGTCTGCTGAAAAAATCATTAAGTAGTGGTTTTTTTGCCCAGTTAATACCAAAGAGTGTAATTATAGAAAAACCTCAAGATGTACAACACAAAAACTGCAAGTATCATTAGGTGTTCTTCGTGTTGAGAGATCTCACCTAGACCACGTTTAGCGGCTCAATCAAATCTCTGACCATGTCTTCCACAAATTTACATCTACTCACTACTGTTGAGGCTATGCAGCACAGGTATGGAATGGAGAAATTTATACTATAATTATTTAATAATTTACAAACACACATTAAATGAATTAATAGAAATTAGCGTTAATTTTAAAGTATTTGAATTGGCTGTTTAACTCTTTTCATTTATTACCTCTGCACTGTTTTTGAAATGGACGGGTTCTTTAATATTTACAAACTTAACGCCTTACGTATAAATATTTGTAACGATATTTAAAAAACATAAATATTTACTGAAGATTAAAAATACGTATTCAGAAGTGAAAAACATTATTGGAATGTAATAATATGCAACAGGAAAATATTTGGTATAATAATTACAACGTAATGATTAGGGGCCATCCCTAAATTATATAACGCTTGAATGGATGATTTTGAACCCCTCCTATTTGTAACGAACTGGTAACGCTAGTACAAACCCTCCCCCTATAATTACGAAACGTAGTCCTGCCCTTATTTACTAAGTTGTTTTGAATTTCGAATTTGTAAGCCAATAAAGATATACATTAAATGTGCACATTAATATTATGGAAATAGTGTAATGAAAAATAAAAAGAATTTTGTTAAATAAATTTATCAGGAATTATAATTTTTTAACGTCACCTCACGTGTACTAAAAAGCAAACAAAAATTATAAAATCAAATTGAACGTTAGGTTATGTATAAAGTCAAGATAATATTAATTTAAAGATAAATTGAAAATATTCATTTAAAAAAAATATGACCTAAATGAATTTAAACGCAGTGATCCACCCAATTGTAACATTGTCTTAGTCTATTCATCTTCCATCTTCCGAGAAGTCATGAATGCCGCGACAGACAACACTTATCCTGCAAGCTTCAGAATAAAGATATGTATACATAAGCCTAATTTTAAAATAGATCAAACTCCGCACATTGTTCACAAATACTAAAAATTTCAAAAATTTACAAACAATTTAGTTTTATGTCCTGTTCGGCCAGGGAACCCAGACGTCCATCAAATTCGATCATGCACAGTACGGCGCAATACAAATTTTGTACCTCTTATGATGAGTCATGACAGAGTGTAATAAAGTTTCGCTGTAGGCCTACTTCTGAGTTTACTGGTTCGGCCTGAAAAGATGTTGCTATCGAATTAAAAAAATATCATTCCGTTAAAAACTATTACTGATACGTAACAACTGGCGCCTTAGCTGATACACTCAGACCGCGGTTCATGTCTGTATACGCCGCCTGACCGTCGTACTCTGTACTGTGGCGATACCTCGGTCGAGGCTATGGCTCCTAACATTTTTCTCAAATAATGCTCATAAATAGAAAGTTTAGTAGGATATTTTGAATATTTTTTTGTAAATAGATTATATTTGAGTTCATTATTAATATTAAGTACATTTTATTTACTCAAAAGTTAAAATGGAGCCAGATTATTTATTAAATAAAAACAGATTTTAATGTATTCAAAACAATTTTAAGTTACGTAGCGCTACTGAATATCCCTACCTCCTTCCATAACGATAGACGTAACCCCCTCCCCCTTGCGGCGTTATGTATTTAAGGGATGCCCCTTAGTGGAAAAAAGAGGTAAACAGATAAGCACTTTTGAAAAAAATTGTAAATCATCTATGAGGAAAGCAATGTACTTAAATATAACTGATTTAGGGTGGAGGGTTAAGAATGGGCCCAAAGAGTAAGGGTCGGTACGTTGAATGACAGGGCTCACAGTCACAAAGAGCGGCCACCCATGAACTACAAACTTTCTCATACTGGCTTTCGCTTAGAGTGTTTACAAAGTAAATATAAAAAACTGCAAAATATATGCTGTTATGTTCCTAAAGTTTATTAAATAACAAATTTATTGCAGAAAGTTTTCAACTTGTAACTAATTCTAGTTGTAATATTAGTAAAAAAATAAAGTAATATTTATCGAATACCTTCTGTAAAGTAGATCTCAATTTCTAAAATGTAAGAGATCGTAAAATTGTTTTAAAACTCTTTCTTATTTGTAGTTTATATACTTTGTTTTGACATATTGCCTCTTAAAACATATTTGTGCCCTTTTACAATGGTTTTTCTAAAAAAAAATAGGTTTAAATAATTATGGTGATTTATAATTTATAAATCATGTCTTTTGTTTACATATAGAAAATAAAATCGTGTCTTTTTTCTATACCCTTGTGTTTTTCCAACCTTATTTAGTAACAAACATATATTTCTATACATAGCAAGTACAATAATGAAAAAAACTGCCTACTGTATAAAATATTTTGAAATAATCTTGCGAAACTATAAATGTGTCATGTACAGTTGAGTCTCGATAATTCGAGGTAGATGGGACCGAGACCCTCTCGGATTAACGAAAACTCGGATTACACGGAAATGAACCCTGATACTATAATTAAGAATTCACGGACAAAATATGTTTACAGAACTGTATTGATTACAGTACTTGGATAAATTAATGTTGCTTTCTAATACATTGTATACCACGGTTGCTAGATTTTTTGGAAAAAGTTATAAAGTGTTTTCTTTGTCTGCTTATCAGATCGTTTTCGAGCTGCGGTGTCGCGTAGATGTCTTAGCAGGAGTAAATCTTTTAGCGTGATGTCTGTTATTCAATAGGCCTATAGCGTAGTGCAGTTCCAAGGCAGTTGTTCTTTCAGTTGACTAATTTTCCCTTCTTGTACTGTCTCGGTCGACTCTTCATTTTTATTCTCGTCACAACTGACTTCAGTAGTTTCTTGTACCATTTCGGAAGTCGTAATATGTGTTATTGTTACTTACTTACGTTCGTCCTTACTCATCCATTGACTTACGTCCGTATCATCGACATTTTCACAACCTTGAAGTTACTTGATAAGAACTGTCAAATCTGTTTCTTCTTGTGGATCAATGACGCAGGCAACAGTTTTATTATGCCTCAGGACTTTATTCCATGACTTACTTAATATTTCTGCTTTTATTTCGTTCCATGATTCAGCCATACTCTACACAACGTCTAAACTGCGTTAAGTTCATAACATTTAAGGGTAGAAATAAAGCACTGATATTATCAGATGACAGTTGTTTTTAATCGGGATGCGACGGTCCATTACCTAACAACAAATAAATTGAATTTCCTTTCAAATAGATAAAACAGTATGAAATATAAATAGGCTCAAATTTAACGGAACCTCGAAAAATCGGGGCTCGGATTTTCGAGACTCTACTGTATCACCAACAGACAGATGCGTGGAATTAAAAGTTTCTACAAAGGTTACCTACTGGATACATACACATTGCACAATGAATACACATACTTTATGTACACTCAGCACAAGATCCTGTGCAAGAGTAAGGTAGAATTTGGTTGTACAGTAACTAACAATATCATTAAGTTTTTTGCCATCAATTTTTACTTATGGTTTATTTTGTTTACTTATTTTCTTTCCTTCACATCAATACAAGTATTATATGCTAGTAAAGAAATAATAACAATAAAACTAAATAATTTTGGAAGGGTATTGCAACATTGAGGGAGTAATTGATCACCATCTATTACATTGTATTAATCTTCTAACACTAAAATGATTGTCAGAAGTTGGATTCACAGATACACACATAGACTAAATATAATGTACGAGTATCGTACGATTACTATCACATTGATTTTTCTCGTTTTGGTTTATTGAGTCATTTCATGTCTGAAACAAACAAAAATAAGTGATTTAATACATTTAGTGGTTCGACAATATATACACATATTGTATATATGTTATTATGTATTAAGGATCCACTGCATATGTGCCGGTTATGAAAAATTTGTTTTTTAGTCAAGTATGGCAGTTTTTAACTCTAATGGGTTAGTAAACCCTGAGAAAATCCCATGGCAACAATGATAACAGTCCGCTAGTTATTGTTGAAAATAAAAAGGTAGTACTCTTCAATAATGCTAGATGTCAGCAGCCTACATTTCATGAGTGCTGGTTGTCAGAATCGGTGGTCATCAAATGCCGTCTTCCAGTGTCTTGGTCACACTGTCAGTAGGGTCAGCGGTTTGAGGGTACATTAGATCTTAATGGAGGCTGTGCCAAGTTGTTTTAGAGCTTTTATTTTTAGTTTTATAAAAATGGCAGATGTGAAAATGAACGTAGTAAGAGAGTACGGTCGGAGCAAAGCGAGAAAGAAAAACCTGAATGTTGTGTGATTGGTTTTTTGTAAAAATCTTCTTTTGTCAACACATGACTGTAAATGCATAAGATTGAAATGTTTTCAAAATACAAGTGACCTGGAAAGAAAATTTTAAATGAACCTAAAACTTTTGACTTATATTTATATTTTTGGGCTTATAACATAATGCCAAATCAAAACATGCAGCACTAGAAAAGAGGGACACAGTGATAAATTCCATAACTGTTACTGCGTAAAATCACAAAGAAACAACATCCTGAAATTTCTGATTGAGTTAGGATATTTTTAGCGGTTATTGGAATAACTCTTCATAGAATACATTTAAATCTAGTTATATTTTCTTATAATTGAAGTGTATTAGGTTTGAGCTTGATTTATACAGCCGTGGAACACAGTTATTTGGCAGCCATCATTCATGTAATCTTTTAAAACATATATCGTTTTTGACAAAATGCATCTAAATTTTTAATATTTTACAATGGTTTATGTAATGAGCCTTTAATATTCGGGTTAGGGATGAATGCATAGTTTTATAATATAAAGAGAGTTTGTAAAAAATGTATTTTCGGAACGTAGTTTAACTCGCTATCGGTCGCGCCGTTAAAATGTCGGTTAGTATACTACTATTCGAGCCGTTTCAATCCCCTTCATCTAAGCATTTCCTGTAAATTAATTTTAAATATTTCCTTATTTCTAAATTGTTCTAAAGTTTGTAAATTAAATATTTCTCAACAGTTTTGTACCTAAAAAATTTACTTTTAAATTTAAATGTTTACTGTAATTAATCAGTTTGAAAATGTTAGGGGTTTCCTATACGTGCGACCATTTACGATGCACAACAGGGCATGACCGATCGCGGGTTAAATGCCCCTTCCTGAAAAATGCGATGTTTTGGCAACCATCGCTCTTGCAGTGGGTTCTTCACATATATCTATCCATCTCTCTCTCTCTCTTTCTCTCTCTCTCTCTCTCTCTCTCTCTCTCTCTCTCTATATATATATATATATATATATATATATATATATATATATATATATATATATATATATATATATATATATATATACTATAATATGTATTTTTGTGTATTAACAAACAAACAAAACAATTTTCAAATACAAGAATAATTTATTGAACTTACAATTCAAAGCTTTTCGTTGCCAAACAGTACCAACATCCTCAGGAATGAGCCAACGAAAAGCTTTGAATTGTAAATTCAATAAATTATACTTGTATTTGTAAATTGTTTTGTTTCTTTTATATATATAAAATAGGCTACAACATAATTATAACATTATACAATTATATATAATATAATATAGAGTTGTGAATGGTATTATTGGTGTTGGTGGGCTTTCGGTGTATGTTGAATTTATGTGTTTGTTTGTCTCTACGTTTAATTGTGGGAGCCAAGAGGTTAAGAGAGTTTTTTTGTTCTGTTTCGATGGTGTGTGTTAGTTTTGGGTGTATGGAATTAAGATGTTTTAAAAATATGTGTGCTCAGCGTGTGTTACCTTTGTATAAAGTTATAATATCGTCGACGTACCGAACCAGTAAATGGTGTTGTCTTTGTATTTATTGTTATTTAAAATACTTCTAATATTATTGTTATTTATGAATATTTGGGGGGGTCCCATGGGTAGGCAATCTTTTTTGATGTAGAAAGTGTCATTGTAGGTAAAATAATTTTGAGATGTGATTTTATTAGGTGAATGATTTCGTCTATGTGTATTTGTGTCTATTATGTTTTCGAGGGTATTGATAGTTTCTGGTATGGGGATGTTAGTGTATAGGTTTGTTACATTAAAGGATACTAAAGTGGAGTTGTGTGGGATATATACGGGTTTTCATATTTTTTTATTAAATAAAGGCTATATTTTATGGAGCAATGATTAATAAATTTTATAAGGTTTCGGGTCAAAAGTTTTTTATTTTACCCTTATGTACATTTCAGTTACCAAGTAACAATTCTTAGAGGGATAACTATAGTCTTTGTAAGTCATCCCTATGAGGAAGATTAATTGGTAACAGAAATGTACATAAGGGTAAAATGAAAAAGCGTAGTGGTTAAGTAGTTTTGGAGTATTTATTATTAATATTCAAGCACAGTGCATCCCTAATAAGTAGTATCACAGGAGAAGCTACAAGCCTCTTCATTGCAGCGGGAAATATATCAGATTGAAAACAACCTAGCAATAGGTTTGTCAAAAGTTGTGAAATAAGTAAAATAAAGTTCAAACTTATGCATGAGCCTTTTGTTGTAACAAGGAGTACATTTATGAACTTGGAAACTATGACGAGATCCTACAACAGGTGGAATCTACATAACAATGTACTGCTTTAATGGCTATGGTACGTACATTCCAGTACAACATGAAGTTTTACCAAACCGACATGCAGAGCTTTGTTCTACCATGGCTTTACGTACTATTCTTTACATTATTGGTTGAGTTCCTAAAAATGAATGTAGATGCTTCAGAGGGGGTAACTACTCATATCGGCCTATCTTTGCCCTGTACAAGATTGGCAAGATAGTTCTATTCAAACCGTACATCAAACGACATCTCTCCCGTTACGCTCGTGACGTGACGTAGCTCGTGAGTTCTAAGCCAGACTCGTTCTTAGTCGTATTTTTACCTTTACGCTCAACGTAACGTAATTTTTTTCTTATCGTGAGTTTGCTGCAAGGCTCGAATATAACAAATTCTCTCCCGTTACGCTCGTGACGTGACGTAGCTCGTGAGTTCTAAGCCAGACTCGTTCTTAATCGTATTTTTACCTTTACACTCAACGTAACGTAATTTTTTTCTTACCGTGAGTTTGCTGCAAGGCTCGAATATAATAAATTCTCTCCCGTTACGCTCGTGACGTGATGTAGTTTCGTGAGTTCTAAGCCAGACTCGTTCTTATAGTCGCATTTCTCCCGTTACGCTTGGCGTTACGTTGTTTTGTTCTTTTTGAGAGTTCGCTGCAAGGCTCGAATAAAACGACATCTCTCCCATTACGCTCGTGACGTGACGTAGTTTCGTGAGTTCTAAGCCAGACTCGGTCTTAGTCGTATTTTTACCGTTACTCTCGACGTAACGTAGTTTTGTTCTTTTCGTGAGTTCGTCACAAGGCTCGAATATAACGGCATCTCTCCCATTACTCTCGTGACGTGACATAGTTTCATGAGTTCTAAACCAGACTCGTTCTTATAGTCGCATTTCTCCCGTTACGCTTGGCGTTGCGTAGTTTTGTTCTTTTCGAGAGTTAACTGCAAGGCTCGAATAAAACGACATCTCTCCCGTTACGCTCGTGACGTGACGTAGTTTCGTGAGTTCTAAGCCAGACTCGGTCTTAGTCGTATTTCGACCGTTACTCTCGACGTCACGTAGTTTTGTTTTTTTCGTGAGTTCGTCACAAGGGTCGAATAAAACATCTCTCCCGTTACGCTCGTGACGTGACGTAGATTCGAGAGTTCTAAGCCAGACTCAGTCTTAGTCGTATTTCGACCGTTACTCTCGACGTAACGTAGTTTTGTTCTTTTCGCGAGTTCGCTGCAAGGGTCGAATAAAACGAATTCTCTCCCGTTACGCTACGTGACGTAGTTTTTTTTCTTTTCTTCCGCCGTGTGGCGAAGAGATTATTCGCATGGAATAGTTACTATTTGAAATATATGTAAACTCTTTTTTTCTTTAGTTAGGTATGTTAAGTGCGCGAAGAGGGTGCATAAAAAAACACTTTGTCATCCATCTAGAAGGTCATCGTGAACGTGACGTTTCAGTTTTCAGGAGTGATGCGTTTATGTTCACCATTTATTGTGTATTGTAAATATATATGAATTCAGTTGGGCTTTTACCGCTACCAGGAATTTAGTATGATTTTATCTCAATACCGAGAAACCTAATTGAATCACTGAGCAGTGGATATCCAGAGAGGAGAAAGTCTCCAGTCCTGTACAGTAAAAAATATGCTCAAACATTCCAAGAAATAGTCATAATACCTTGGTATAACTTTGTTAAATGAAACCCTGTATGCTCTACGTAATTAAAAGAAAATGTATATAATACATATGTATACAAAAATTATTAATACGAAAAATAATTAAAAACAAGTTGTGAAAATATAGACAATATATTTTGAGGTTAAGAAGTTATATGTTTTTAAAGTGATAAAGGAAACCACAATACACTGTAAGACTGCAAGATGCAAAGCATTGTTGTATCATTCTCAAATATTCATCACAAAAAGGTTTTTCATATACCAATCAAAAGAAAAAATTTATAATTTTATTTTTGCTCTCTTCAGATATTTAACATTTTCTACAGTTTTAAACTAAAATACTAGTGAAAACGTGTAGTTTTTAACTAAAAACACTTTTAAATATGTTAAAATTGCCTACAGTAGCACTTACATTTATATATAGGGAGGTGTAATCTATTTACAAGTGTTTTTAGTTAAAAACCAGTAGCTCAGTGTATCTGCAAGAACTAGTATGAATTTTTATTTTTGTGCTGCATAAAGCAATCTTGTATCTAGTAGTTCAACGTAAATCCGCTAGGTGACAGCACCTGACAATATGACGTAACAATAAAAAAAATAAAAAAATTAATACTAATAGATTCTGCCTCACAGTTATGTTTCATCTGACGCTGCGGTACACATCTACAGGGTCTTAGCTTAGCCCCAACGGAAGTAGAAATATGATTGCACGCCTCTTCAGTTTCGAGTAGACAACAGAAGAAGAGGTGCATATCATTCCTGCCATAGACT
This sequence comes from Prosapia bicincta, assembly GCA_036971475.1. Classification (NCBI taxonomy): domain Eukaryota; kingdom Metazoa; phylum Arthropoda; class Insecta; order Hemiptera; family Cercopidae; genus Prosapia; species Prosapia bicincta. Next base: position 267,393,779 of record JBAIZL010000004.1, on the reverse strand, counting down.
CACTAACAAGGTATTTGTAAGGTAATACCCCTTCTTATTCCTTAGCATAAGGTGATCCAAACCCCCAGGTTTCCTGCATGATATGTTGCGGGATTTTTTCTGGCAGGGTTTTTTCCGTCGTAAGGATACTAACCGCATGTGCATGTGAGACGGAGGTAGCTCGCTAGAGGTTGGCTGCCTGAGGCTGGGCAGGTTCTGGATGCCCAGACCCGGGTTAAAAGAAACAATAATTTTTGAGCCAAACACTGACACTACAATCACAGAGATAAAGTGGGCAATCTCACAAACTCCAGGAAAGCTACTGGACCAGACACCATCACCAACACAACGCTGAAAACCCTCACGGAAAAAGCAATCACTTATCTCTCAAACATGTACAATGTTATACAACGGACACAACACTTCCCACACGCTTGGAAGGAGGCCAAGATCTTGGTCTTCCTCAAACCGGGAAAAGACCACAGCATACCTGATTCATACAGTCCTATAAGTTTTTTGAATACGATGTTCAAGATATTTTAAAAAAAATCCTGCTCAAACGTATTAACAAGCATATCCAAACATACAACATACTGAGGCCAAAGCAATTTGGCTTTAGGACAAAACACTCGGCCACCTATCAGTTGATGAGAGTGGTGGAGCATGCAACCAAGGGTTTCAACAATTACTGCTAGACTGGGGTAGTCTTCCTGGACATTGAAAACACCTTTGACAGGATCTGGCACAACGGTTCTTAGTGAAACTACGACAACACCTTACAGTAATTGAATCATGGCTGAGCTACTGGAGAGTCAGGGTGAACGTGGCCAAGTGCCAGGCTCTGTCTCTCTCCAAACGTAGGACACACAAACTCAACACGCCACTAAACTATTAGGCGAGGACATTCACTGGGGGAACCAGGTCAAATATCTGGGAGTCATACTCAACAGAGGCCTGACTTGGGACCAGGCCCCATTCCAGGTGACGCAAGGACACATTCCTAGGGACGCAGCTTAGCCCCAAAGGAGGTACTACTTTAGAATTGCATGTCATTTTAGAACCGAGTAGGCAGCGGAAGAAGAGGTGCATGTCATATCTCCCATAGATTCACTAATAAGGTATTTGTAAGGTAATACCCCTTCTTATCCAATTAGCATAAGGATATCCTAACCTTCAGGGTTCCTTCATGATCTGTCATGGAGAGTTTTCCTAGCAGGGTTTCTTTGTTGCCAGGTTTTTTCATATCGTTCTTAGCGCGACATTTATCATACTGTTTCAATTTACTATCTTCTAATTGTCTATGGAAAGAATTTATCAGCTTGATACATGGACAATCAATCCCGTTTCCTTCACTCGCGATTGGGATACTAACCGCATGTGCATGTGAGACGGAGGTAGCTCGCTAGAGGTTGGCGGCCTGCCTCGAGGACCCTGCCTAGACCCAGGTTAAGAAAACAAACAAAAAACCCCAATAGGCTAATTTACTTACACAAAACTTCAAATAACTCAAGAACTAGACAAAATTTTGAAAAACTGTTCGTACCACGTCGTTCTGGGTTGAATTTTGCTGCAATACAGGCTGCCTGTATGTGTATATAACAGACAAACCGATTTTTATTCTAATTTAGGAAAAATTGAAGGCCCTTAATATTTCGTAAATGTCGAACATTACTCGTTTCCTCGGGTCAAGACAGTTCCTCAAAGACAGTTCAAAATATTTTATCACTTTAAATAGTGGATTAAAACATAAACTTTTTTCCTTCTTTTCGTATAAGTAACGACTTGGCCTGAATATTTACAAAGATATGACTATTAAAAAAGGCTTGTATCGTGCAAACCTGGAAATGTAAAATCAGGATGTATTTCTTATCACTTTAAACGCGTGTAGCTCCTAAACCGTTTAAGATATAGATCTAAAATTTTCACAAGTTTTTTTTTTAATGATTTTCCATTTTCAGATGTATATATAAACCTATTACAAAAAAAAGAATAAGTAGGCCTACTTTGTAAAACATACATTTTCATTGTTCTTACACTTTTATATAGGCTACCTAATAACATCTATTTCAAATAAAAAGAATAAGTAGGCCTACTTTGTAAAACATACATTTTCATTGTTCTTACACTTTTATATAGGCTTCCTAATAACATCTATTTCAAATAAAAAGAATAAGTAGGCCTACTTTGTAAAACATACATTTTCATTGTTCTTACACTTTTATATAGGCTACCTAATAACATGAATAACCATTAAAGAAACAAGTTGTGAGAATTCGAGTTCGATATATTCAATGGTTTAGAAATTATACGCGTTTAAAGTGATAAAAATACAGCCTGACTTTACATTTATAGGTTTGCACGCAGCAAGCCCTTTTTTAAAACTGTTATATCTCGGCATATATGCTGAAAACGAAAAAACGTTTATATTTTCATCATCTGTTATTAGTATAAAAATATCTTAAAGAGTATTTGAGTAATTGACCCAAAAAACGAGTAATTTTAGCCTATTGCGAATTGTGTAGTATTCAATCTTTCCAAGTTTTGATGAAACATCGGTTTTCCGATATATGTGTTATCCTATATGTGTTATATACACATATAGTAGCAGAGTTTTACATATAACGACGTGGTGCGAATAGTTTTTCAAAATTTTGTCTAGTTCTTGAATTATTTGCATTTTGTGTAAGTAAATCACCTCTACGACGAGTCGACAGGTGCTGCTCCTAGCGGATACATGCTGAGCTACTAGACACAAATCTGCTATATCCAGTATAAAAACGAATATTACTCGTTTACAAAGGGAAAATGACCTGAGCTAAGGGAAGTCTAACACGCTAGATTGAGAGGGAAAATTTAAAAGAACATCACTAAAATAAATCTAAATTTGTTAGAAGGAAATGGACTCTTGAGCATACCATTTATCTTTTTAGCATGACAGATCTAAAAATAATTTACTGATACTACTAAGAACTTCGCTTTATGGAAAGTTTTATCTTTGTTATTAATATAGGCCTATATTAAGCACATGAAAAAGCTGAATGAGAACTTGATTAAAAATTCATTGAAATGTTATAATGTTGTATGATTCGTTCAATGAGATTTCAACTGGATTATGTAACACAAAATAAGAACCTAATTATTCTCAAGGCTGAAACTATTTAGAAGTAGCCTGAAGGTCTCGTTTAAAGGATTAGTTTAGGATTGATGTACTAATTATTCTACTCACTTATATAATAGCTTCAGACTGTATGTTTGAGTCTGCGTCACTGAGGTTCCTTGAGTTTACAGACCTTGATATCTCATCAGTAGTATTCACTCGTACCAATGAGGAATTGTTTAAGAACTGAATCTCCGCAGCAGAAGACACATTGCTGCTCACAATAGGCCGAGTCCCTCTCTGCAACACATTGGAGCCACCGAGACGGTCCATCGATCCCTGCCTTGAAGGCAGTTTCACTGTGAACTGGTGGCAAAGGTATTGCAATGTCTTCTTGAATGCAACACGAAATTCTCTGTTGAAATATGCGTAAATGAGTGGGTTCAGGGCTGAGTTCAAGTAGCCCACCCAAAACACACCAGCGACTACTACGTGAGGGCAGATACAAGGCTCCCCACAAAGTGTTGTTATCAAATACCTGGAACATTGAAACAGTTAGTTGTAGCAAGATTATTTCATCAATTTAGCTTCAATTATTTTAGAGTATAGACAGTTGTATAACTTGTGAAACTATCAGAATTTTAGTATGTACATGCAGTTGTAGATCTAACGAAGCTATATACATTTTAGTATATTAAGCTACACACGTTGTAGTTTGTATGTAGAAGTTGTAGTTTTAGTATGTAGGACTGGGTTACATACGGTTTGAGAAGTACATGGGGTTTGGTTGCATAATAAAGCCTAAACAGGTTACAATTAAACATGCATAACCCATTAAGTACAAACTATAAATAAATCTGTGAACACAGCGCTCTTCTATGACAATCCTGTGTTATTTACGTACATTAACAATGTTTCTATTATATGAACGAATTCTTCAAAATCCATGAACATTTTTCACTCCTTTTTTCAGGTGAAAATGCGAAAAACATTTTAAGACTCTTTTCCCTATTTAATAATACATTAATAACATCCAGGCGAACAAGGAACAACATTCTGGGCTACATACCTTGTACGGTTTGAAAAGTATATGGGGTTTGATTGTATAATATAAACCCCAATACTCACACATAAACATGCATAACACTCGTAGTACAAAGTAAAATAAATTGTGGGAACACAGCACTGCTCTATGTTAAGTTCTGTGTTATAAAACCTGCTTAAACAACGTTTCTGTATTTTGAAAGAATTCGTATAAATCATGCTGTTTATTTAAAGTGTAATGCGAAAATTTCTAAACAGCTTTTCCTTTTGCAATAATACATTAATAACGTCCTGGGGAACAAGGAACAACATTCTGGGCTACATACCTTGTTCGGTTTGGGAAGTACATGGGGATTAGTTGCCTAATATAAACCCCAATGCACAGGTTACATTTAAACATGCATAACCCTTTAAGTACATGCTATAAATAAAATCTCTGATCACAGCGCTATTCCAGGATTAATTGTGTGAGATACTAATAAAAGAGATGAAAATAATTCAATATAAATAACTAAACCTATAGTTTGCTCAAATAAAGGTTAAACTTTCAAGAATAATAGTTTTGTTTGACTCGGAACGGTTTTGAAAGTTGACAAACCGAACTGCACAAGTTAGATACCGTTTAGTAAATAGAAGACTTTTCTATTCTATATGGAACAGAATTGGTTGTTTTTATGTGTTATAATGGTTGATAACTCGCTTATAAATTACTTTAGGAACCTGATTATCCCTTAAACCCATTACCAATATATACTGTACACCTTCAATAAGAAGGTGCACATTTGCATTTGCCTACCACAACTCTGCAGGCGCTAACGTAAATTTTTATCACGACTTAGACAAGGCCCAGCTTGTTATTGGCTTATAAGGTCGTTATCTGGGCACTAACTATTTGCTTCACTGCTGACTTGCAGCCTTGTAGGAAAATGTAGGATCTCATAACTAATTATGAGACGTTATGGTGAACTAAGGTAGTGGTCGTGGCCGGATAGAAGGTAGGCTGAGTCTTCCACTACGGCAGTGGATTAAACAAAATTTTTGGAATGAAAAAGTCAGACGGTTTTCCTAGATTTGCTGCAGACTGGAGAATTGGCCAATGTCTCCAAAAGTTGTTCGTGCTGCGCCGTTCCAAGGGTGGACGTGTGAAAAAGCTGAACTCAATCAGTTTCTATTATAAATCTATTATAATCTTAATTTTGAGTATTATGACTACACAACTATTTACATATTTGTTCAAGATATAATTAGGAGTTCTGGATTGTTTAAATATAAGGTATTTTCGTGGAATATAGAATAAATGAGTGGTTGATTTTCACCCGCCCTTGTCCTGGCTGCCCATGTGAAGCTCTACAACGAATAAGTATCGGATCCTTGTTTCCAATCCAACGCTAATAATCCCTTCAACAAAATGGCGCCCTAAGGAAAGCTAATACCTGCCGTCGCTGTCAGGAACTTTACCCTCACCCCATGCTTGGCTACCCTAATCTTCTAACAGGACATGGCTAGCTTGTTACAGTATCACGACTTGTATTTAAGTACAGTCAGATGTTATAACTTCCAAGACACAAAACCCATCGCATCGATAACTGAGAATTTCCCAACAGTTCCAGTCGCTTGGGAGGGAAGAGGATTTAGAAACGAAAGACAGAAAGAATATATGTCTGAAATAGAACAAGGCGTCAATATTTAAACAAAATATAATTACACAGAGCAAGAGTACCTGTTTAAAATAACTTTTGTTAAAAACATTGCCCTAAAAATAATTTAAGCTCTGATTCAAACTTTATGCGTTTAAATTGAGTTTTTCATATTTTGATTAATGATTAAAACGATTTGAGAAATAGGTCGGTGTTGTTGTGACACATACTTAGTAACGTTTCACAAGCGGTGGCAGCTGACGACAAAGCACAAAACTGATAGAGCTAGACGACGAGTTAGAATATTTTGTTTTACTAGAAAATACGTCACCTATGCACCCTGGTGCTGGCATTTTTCACTATGCTTCAAACAAGAGCTTTTCCCAGTCATTATTGTCAAACGCCGATGTTAATTAAAAGGTATTTATGAAAATCAATGTCATGAACTAATCTAGTCTGGCTATTACCGAGATGAAACATGATCGAGCCTCTATATTAGGGCCGTAACGGATTCAAAGTATGCAATGAAGATAAACCCTGGAAAATAGTCAGAAAGTGCCCAAATTTCAATAATTTCACAGCGGATCACCTAAACGTCCTACTGCATGGTCCTTACGACCATATAATGTTTTAAAAAATATATCTCCCTCTTTCTGTCTCTCTCACACAACAACAAACACACCACACACACACACACACACACACACACACACACACACACACACACACACACACACACACACACACACACACACACACACACACACACACACACACACACACATACACACATACTGACACAGAAACAAACAAACCCTGCCAGGACAGGTCATACAGACACCCTCATTACTGGGATATCTTTACGCTGAGTTAAAAAGAGACAAATTACTGTTTTTTTTTCTAACCTGGGTCTAGGCCCCCAAAATCCGCCCAGCCCTCATGGCAGCCAACCTCTAGCGAGCTGCCTCCGTCTCACATGCGCATGCGGTTAGTATCATTACCGCGAGTGAAGGAAACGGGATTGATTTCCCATGTACCAGTCTCAAAAGCTCTTTTCATTAAGAATCAGGTGAGAGTGAAATGAAACCTTACGGTAAGTGTCGGGCTAAGTGCGGGATGAGAAAACCTGACAAGAAAGAAAACCTACCAGGAAAAATCCTGACGTATTATCTCCTGATTCTTCATGGAAAGAGCTTATCAGTTTGGTATATGGACAATCAATCGCGTTTCCTTTACTCGCGGTAGGGTGATTAACCACATGGGCATGTGAGACGGAGGCAACTCGCTAGAAGTTGGCTGCCACAAAATCTGAAATATATATATATACGAGGCTCGATTTTTCGAGTTTCCGTAAAATTCGAGTCGGCTATGTCAATCAGCCATGCCGCCGACGTTTAAAAACCTTTCCTCGTCAGCATTGCATGTTTCATATAAGAACTAAAATGCAGATTAGATGGGTAGAAAACTATTCAAAGAGTGGTTTTTTTAACGAGTTTGTTCCCGAAACTGTTTGTAAAAGCAAACAATTTGCCTCGGAAGGATATTTGACTGGTAGACAAAGCACCATCACATCCTAATGAGGATAAACTGTGCTTTGATGTCATCTGTGATATATATATATATATATATATATATATATATATATATATATATATATATATATATATATATTCCCGCATATATTACGAGCCTAATCTAGCCGATGGATTATTGTGTTCTGGAATCTATGTTCTGGAAATACATACGTTACTTTTGAAATCTCTCTTGAAAGCGATTGAAGGTGAAAAAAGCATTGTAGGCTTTAAAAAACAAAATTACAGTCAAGGTACATATCACAGAGTTGTGTACCGGTAGTATAACCATGAATCAAAATAGAAGACGAAACATCAAGAAATTCATGGACAAAAATCCTGCCATAATAAAACTGTTCACTGTATTATTCATTCACAAGAAGAAACAGATTTGACTTTTCCTATCAAGAAACGTCTAGGTTGTGAAAATGTCGATGCGAACAATTCGAGATAGCAGATGTTATGATTGTTGAAATGGTACAAAAAACTACTGAAGGCAGTGATGACGAGAATAAAGATGAATGTTCGACAGAGCCAGTAGAAGAAATCAAATATAGCCACGGTGAATAAACGGCACCTTGGAAACTGCACTACGCTATATTAAACAACAAGACAGACACCACTCCAACAAATGTGCTTTTGCTAAGAAGTCTACGCGATACTGTAGCACGAAAACTATCTGATAAGCAAACGCAGAAGATACATAACAACATTTTTCGAAAAAAATCTAGCAACCGTGATGAACAACGTATTCCAAAGCAACAATATTTTTTGTAAGTACTGTAATAAAAAAAGTTCTATAAAAGTACTTAGGATTCATTAGAACTTCTGTTTTATTTTATGTACAGGAACGTGTTTCCATGTAATCCGAGTTTCAGGTAATCCGAGAGGAGAGGGTCTCGGTCCCATCTGTTTATACAATGGTTACTATTCTGGATTGTGAATCCAGCGATCCGAGTTCAAATAGGATACAATGGTGAATCGGAAACAGATCCCTTGTCATTATTCATGCTTTATATTTAAATATATTTTATTACATTAAATATTTCTTTTCTATCACTTTTTTACTCAATTAAACATCAACCAAAACATGGTTTGTGTTAATTACATATTCAGTTATACTAGATTTTTGTTGCCCAAAGAATTGAATACATGAAACACGTTCTTTATATCGAGTAATGAACGACTTTTCTCTTTGTGTGCCTAAAGGTACGTTTCCATTCTGACAAGTCGCAGGCACATGTGGCCGACACAAGTCGCGTGTAGATTTTCATACTGTTTCCATTTCCCAGCCACATGTGCCCAGGCACAAGTCTCGTGTCCCACGACCCAACAGTAGTTGTTATTTTGCAGTGAAGAATTGAAGACATGTTGAGTTTTAAGTGAGTCTTTTTACGTTTAGTGATTTTTACATATGTGTAAATGGATGACATAGCAGCATCTGCTTTTTTGATTATGGCTGGTGCATACAATGAGCTGAGGTAAAAAAGACGAAAACGACCTAGGTGGTGGATTAGAAGTTTTTTAGCAAAAAGACAATCAGAAGGAGCCTTCAACTCACTAATGAGAGATTTCCGCATGCAAAGCATCGTTTCTAGTGTTTGAATTTGTATGAGAGCTACTTGTCACGTTCCACAAAACAGACTCCTCCTCATAAAGTTCAATCAGTTTATCCACTTTACACTTCGACCACTCCATCTAATCAAAACAAAACTTTAAGAGACGAACACTTAATGCGACTGCACACTACAGTTTGAGGTTATGTTTGTGTATATCCTCTGACAACGTGGTGGATTTGGGCAATTGCGCATTCGCGTATCGTGGGCACATGTGCCCGCCCGTTTCCATTGTCCGTGGGTACTTGTGCCGGCACAAGTTTTGTCGCACCGCCGGCTGGCACAAAACGGTCGGCGGCACATGTGCCGCGACTTGTGCCAGATTGTTTCCATTCGGGGCTTTGTGCCGGCACAAGTCGCGGCACATGTGCCCGAAAAAAATTTGTAGTAATGGAAACGTAAATTAAGTAGTGTAGAAATTTAACAACAATATTGAAAAACAATTCTATATATCCCCAATTTTTTCTAAAGGAAGTATATTTCGAATTCCTTAATATACAACTCAAGTACTTTGAACTTTTGTTTGATGCTTTAAAATTGAGTCTTTTTGAAGATATAGTTCGATCCTTTTGTAACTATCCAAGGCGTATGAAAAAGTTACATATTTTATTTTTTTATTTTTGTTCACTGTTATTAATTTAATGCATTTTGAACTAAATGTTTTCGTAAGTATATTTTCGATAATTTTTCTGTCAAAATGGTTTACATGTTTTTTATATATCGTAATTTTTTTTATAACGTCACTTTCTAAGAAGGATATTATTATTTCTATATCGTTGAATTTATGTTATACTCTTTGAGTAGAATTACTAAATATATATCTAACTTTATTATTCAGTTTCCTATGAATGTCGAAATTAACATTTTCGACTATAACTTTAGTAATTTATCAGAGTAACAAAAAATTTTGGTCGAAAGTGCTAGAGTAAATTTATAAATTTACGGATCTTTAATTACGTATCCATCAAGCGTTAACAACTTGGTGGGATAATAACGCGTCTAAGTTTAATTATTGTAGACAGATTTACTGTGTATTTAATTGTTAGACTCTAACATCCTGACAGGTAGATGC